>APFE030211064.1:17955-42685 GCA_000404065.3 Pinus taeda
GGTTAAATAGTGATGGTTTTGGGGCACATGGTATTGTGCACCCATGGTATTTTTCCCGTGGTATTATATGTAATGGAGGCTATAAAAGTCTGGAAGGACTTCATTGTAATGCATGGCCTGGAGGTGAGCGGTGAAGGCTCACTTGGCCGGATTGGCCAGGGTTTTGGCCAAGGATAATGAAATTTCATTATGATTGGGTTTTTCCCCGGATTTGGGTTTTCCCGGATAAACATGTGTATTTATGTGTTTATGGTTATTGCTGGTTAATTTTATATTTATTCCTCTCAGTAATTATTTATGTTCTTGGGTAAATTTCTTAACATCTTGAACTCCCTAGCCCTCAAATAATATCAGTCCTCCATGACTACTCTTCTATTGGATGCCCTATCTCATCCTCAAAGAGTATCGGATGCCAAATGATTACCCGATCCTCTCATTCTGTCTTCCCAGGTGAAGACCATAATGATGTGTCTATCTCTCCCTCTCAATTAGGGAGGACATATCTATTCCGTTAAATGAATTTACTCAGTTCTACATAAGGAATGTCCCTCTCAAAATAGGGGCCTTCAGCAGCTTCTCATGTGGAGATGATATGATAACCAACTTATTGAATAACTCCTTTCTTCGATGTCATGAATTTCTTCTCTGTTGCAGAGTCTTCATCTTTTGGGGACTTCTTCATAGGGCACAGACCATCCATCACGTTCATCAATCATGTCATCATTTCTTTCATCAGAAAGTGATTCATTAATCTTCATCTGGTATTGCTTCATGTTCTGCTACCATCATCAGGCTTTCTTTTCCGCAAGGTTCTTACATCCTTCTACAAGGTTCTTCATGGAAGACATTAATATTTCTTCCCTTCGGTAGCCATACATAAGCTTAACTAGATGAACACTTAAATAAAAATTACTTTTGTGATGGTCTTTCACCATGACATCTTTCAGTTTTCATCAGCATCCTACATACATGTTGAGATATCTCCCAAATATATCCATTGTCAAGGGTCTCCATCTTTCCCAGACTTCCAACAAAGTCTTCATATCTTTCTAAGAGATTTCCTAGTCAAACCTTCTTGGAATTTTGGATGTTGATTTCCTTTATCATGGTTTCATATCTCACGATCTCTTCCTTCCTTTCTTCACACATTCCATTCCCAGGAGCTTCCAATAAAATTTCCTTAATTGTAGTCAACCACCTCATACTCCATATGAGGACATATTAAGTTGATTTCATCTAGTGTGACTTATGCATTCCTTCATCCTTTCATAGGAGGAGATCAGTTTCCCTTGACCATGCTTCTCAAGATAGAAGTAGTGATCCATGCTACCTACAACTATACGACATGAAATTATAATTTTAAATAAAAGCATACATACCTCATTTACCTTTAAGTCATCTAGGATTCTTTCAGTAGCTTCCTTGATTGAAAACATCTTCAACCCCTTGATATGCTTCATCTCTTATATCATCATACCATCATCCCATGAACTCCACAAGTGGGAGTCCTTGATGAAACACTTAATTCCTCTCTAGATTGGTGAACCCTCCGATGAGGATTCCATCAGAGAATCTAGAGGATATTGTATATCCCTATCTGAGATATGTTTCCTTTTTGACTTGATGTATGATGGGCCTTGTCTTGGATAACTTCTTCCTTTTCTCAAGTTTGCAATGACGTTCCCAAGAGCTATATCCTTCATATTTGATTGTCATGAATTTTGTTCCATCTGTCTTTCATGATTCCCTATGGTGATGTCACGAGCTATTGATTTTTAATGCTTCCATGATGGCATAATTCATTTTATTATTTATATAGCCATATCCTATAACATAAGATTTAGAAGCTACGATCATATCTTTTGTGAGGGAGACTATCTCAACATAGTAGAAATTTCTTACTATCTCTTTTCCTAGACTTCTTCTCTTCCGCTTCCTCCACTTCTTCGGTGATATGGGATTCTTCTCTTCCTCTTTTGATATTGTCCCTTTAAGACAATTACTCATGTAATGTCCATAATTTTTACATCCATAGCATTGAATCTCGGCTATGCTCTTCTTTCTTTTTTGAGGAACTTATTTTCCAAACTTCCCTTTTCTTCCTCAAAATGTTTGAGTCCTTTAACCTTCAACACTTCTTCCCTCAACTTGTCTTCTTTTATCTTGAATAGAAACCACAAGTTGTCGAATGAGGTAACTTTCTTATCCCCATGGACATTTGTTACCTTGTTCATCAACTAGTGAATTTAGAACAATGATTATTATCTTCTTATCATCTCTCCCAGATATCGCAGTTGAGACGTTATGAAGATACCCCTTCATTACTTGATACCTTAAATTTTGTGTAGATCTAAGTCATGTGACCTTGTTTATCACATCTTCAGAGAATATCCTTATGAGCTTATCATATATATCTCTTTTGTGTCTCCAATACTCTATACGAGGGGTCATTTCATAAGAATCCATTTCCATGAATTCAGAGGAGACCTTTTTCATTGATGTGTTCAATGACTTCACTTTCTTCAAGGACTATGTCTATCCTCCTTTTCCATGCAAGGAATTTCACTGACCCAACCAACTTATAGATCTCCTTGCAAACACGAAGTCATTTTACCAAAGTAAAAAATGAAAGATACTTACTTGACATGTGAAGATGAAATCTTCATCTTGATCACTTTGATGATGGTTGAAGAAGATGTATTAGTGCTCCCTTTTGGTTGATATTCTTCCAAATGAAAAATCCTTTCTTCAATAAAGAATACAACACCTTTTGATCTAGCTACTTTTGATGATGGTGATTCATGAGGATTTCTTCATTGCCTCCTTTGATGATATAGCTTTGAAGATGATGATAATGTCTTCTTGCTTTCAAGATACTTCAACTACTTTGGTAGTGAATAAGTGCAGATCAGAATTTCTTCTAGGGTTTTGACTTTTTCCAAGATGATGTGATCTTCATATTTAAATTCCTTCGAGCTATCTTTCTTTGTAGATAACTTGATTATGGATAACTTAATTATGAATAGAGGATCCAAAAGATTTTGTTTTTGTAGATTGCTTCTTCAATCTAGGGTTTTATTCTTCAATGTAGATCTTGATCTTTTACTTTGATAACCCCCGACTTTCTTAGATGCCTTTCTTGAAACTTGATCCTTGAGTGTCTCTTTGATTAGATTCCATTCCTTTGACTTTAGCACCTTAGCTTTGATACCATGTTGAGAAATTTAGGGAATTAGCATTAGGTGATTTCTCTTCTACTAGTAACTGCTTGTAAGCATATTTTACTCCATTAGATTAGGATCTTCTCTTTGATTAAGTTATTTGTGTTCATCTTCATCAAACAACTACCAATGCATAAATATAAAGGGGGAAGAGACAAATAATGTAGGTTATAATCCAGGGCCAAAACCTCTCACTCTTTGAGAGGAAAACCCGCACAAATTCTTATTATAGAGATTCCAATTGATGAATACCAAGATCAAGACCCTTGACTTATTAGCCACTGCAAGACCCAGACACAAGTCCTCAACCTTCTTATCATTACCGAGATCTTCATCACTGCCTTGACACCGAGATATTCATCATTGTTTTGACATTGAGATCTTTACCATTGCCTTGACATTGAGATCTTCATCACAAAGATGATACCTTTATTATCATCAACAAATTGCAGTTACAACGAGTTGTCATGTTGTCAATGAGACCTTACTGCATTTTGATGTGACACCAAGAAAGAGGTATACTTCACTGCAAGGTAGGCCGAGTCCTTTTAATAAGACAGTCTTATGCATACCTTCCGAACTATTAACCAAGGAGATCTGAACTTGATATTGTGCTCATCCATCAAAATATAGAGGGATTTGTATTCATGTTTACTGTGATTACACCCAACCTATTCACTGTACCCTATCTGAATCTGATCTAAACTCTTTTCTTCCCTTTCCACCAAAAATCTCAGAGATATGCGAAATCTGTTCTAGAGATCCGAACTGCTCTCTATGATACCCATATGAAACTTCAGAGAGATTCAAAAATCTGAACTATGTGCTTATAAGAAGAGCCTACCCTTTTATATATAGTGGTTTGTCCGAATATATAAGCCGAAATGAGTTTTTGAACCGGTGTGTCTCCATTATGTGAGCCAACATGAGTTCCTTTATGCGTCTTGAGGCTGAGATAAGAAGAGGATTATGTGCTTGTTGTTGGAGGGCTATTTGGACACATTATCCCCAAAAAGGGTTCTTCATACATGACATTGACTCTTTGACTTTAATAACCAATCCTAAGGCTCACAATGGGGGCCATCTAAAATAAAATCACTTGCTCATGAAACCCATGAAGCAAGGCTTACAAAAATAATTTTATTTCTTCACTACATCATTTAGAAAAGTCACAATTATGTCTCATTATGAAGACTGAACCTAGTTACACTTTTCAACGCTCCCTCTTAACTAGGGAGGTATTCATAATGGTTTTTGGTCATTCTCAATCTGAATAACTTCTCATAAGAAGAATCAAATTGGTAACCCATTTGTTTAGCATCATATCAACCAACATTGTTAGATAGCAAGGCCTTGACTAACATCTCTATCTATCCACAAGATCAGAGCTCAATGTTGGCGAGACCAATGCTTTATAGACACTCTCATCATTGTCTCTCTCGGAACATACCCTACCTAGGTACTCAGGATATGTCCCATGAGGACTATTCTTATCTTGCACTCCCCATGCCTCAAAGAATATCAATCCTCCATGACTACTCTGATATTGGATGCCCTATCTCATCCTCAAAGAGTATCAGATGCCAAATGGTTACCCAATCCTCTCATTTTGTCTTCCCATGTGAAGACCAGAATGATGTGTCTATCTCTCCCTCTCAATTAGGGAGGATATATCTATTCCATTAAATGAGTTTACTTATTCCTACACAAGGAACATACCTAAGATCCCTCTCAAATTAGGTACCTTTAGTAGCTCCTCAGGTGTAGATGATGGGACAACCAGCTACTTGAAGAACTCCTTTATTCGATGTCATGAATTTCTTCTTTGTTGTGGAGTCTTCATCTTTTAGGGACTTCTTCATAGGGCATAAACCATCCATCAATTTCATCAATCATGTCATCATATATTTCATCGGAAAGTGATTCATTTGTCTTCATTTGGTATTGCTTCATGCTTTGCTACCATCATCAAGCTTTCTTTTCCTGAAGCTTCTTGCATCCTTCTACAAGGTTCTTCATGGAAGACATTCATAGTTCTTCCCTTCGGCAGCCTTGCATAAGCTTATCCGTATACTTGTTCAAAAATATGAAATGAACACTTAAATCAAAATTACTTTTGTGATGGTCTTTCATCATGACACCTTCCAGTTTGCATCAACATCCTGCATACATGTTGACATATCTCCCAAAGATATCCATTCTCAAGGGTTTCCATCTTTTCCAAACTTCCAATAGAGTCTTCATATCTTTCCGGGAGATTTCCTAGCCAAATATTCTTGGTATTTTGGATGTTGATTTCCTTAATCATGGTTGCATATATCATGATCTCTTCCTTCCTTTATTCACACATTCCCTTCCCAGGAGCTTCCAATCAGCGTTCCTTAATTGCAGTCAACCACCTCATACTCCATACAAGGACATATTAAGTTGATTTCATCTAGTGTGACTTATGCCTTCCTGAATCCTTTCAGAGGAGGATACCATTTTCCCTTGATCATACTTCTCAAGATAGAAGTAGTGATCCATGTTACCTGCAACCATACAACATGACATTATAATATTAAATACAATCATACATACCTAATTTACCGTTAGGTCATTTAGGATTCTTTCAACGTCTTCCTTGATTGAAAATATCTTCAATCCCTTGATTTGCTTCATCTCTTATGTCATCATACCATCATCCCATGAACTCCACAAGTTGGAGTCCTTGATGAAACACTTGCTTCCTCTCTAGATCGGTGAACCCTCCAATGAGGATTTCATCAGAGAATCTAAAGGATCTTGCATATCCCTATCCAACAGATGTTTCCTTTTTTACTTGATGTATGATGAGCTTTGTCCTAGATGACTTCTTCCTTTTCTTAAGTTTGCAATGAGTTTCCCAAGAGCTATATCCTTCATATTTGATTGTCATGAATTTTGTTCCATCTATCCTTCATGATTGTTAGGTTCATATACTACTAGAATAATCCCTAATTGTTATTAATGCAACCCCCTTATTGTATTATTGTGCCCATACAGTCCCCATGTTTTTATTATTATGCCCCATAGAAGCCCACTATTGTTATTGTTGTGCCCCTACAATATTATTGTTATGTAGGCTTTGATTGTATTGGGACCTCTTAGACTCCTATATATAGAAAGGAGGTCCTTTCATTTGTATCATCCAAGAATTGTTCATTTGTGTAATGTAAAGGAGGTTTCCCCCTCGAAGAGGCTAATTTTTAAGTTTCTATCTTTTTGTGAGTTGGTTTCATAACATTTGGTATGAGAGCTTTGGATTCTAGGGTTTCGCTACTCCAAACAGGCCATCGTGGAATTTTCACTATAAATTTTTCTCTACGAAGTTTCAGAAGCTAAAGAATAAACCTATTTGTGCCGAAATCATTCTGAACCATGGGACCAAATTTTAGATCTTGTCTCGCTATATTTTCGGAGATATGATATGAGTAAGTTAGGGTTTTTGCAAGCTCCATAATTCCATCTCAAACAGGTCATCGTGGAATTTTCATTATAGTTTTTTTTCTACGAAGGTTCAGACTCTGAAATTAAAACCCATTTGAGCCAAAACCATGGTGAAGCTCGGACCTGAATTTCAGATCTTGTTTCACTATATTTTTGGAGATACAGTCCAAGACATTTAGGGTTTATGCAAGCTCCTGAATTACATCCCAAACAAGTGACCTTAAGGAAAATCGTCATAAAGTTCTCTCTAAGAATCATATTTAAATTTCGTAAGAATTTACAGAAAGAGGACAAACTGTACTTTTCTGTGTATTGTTTTCATGCCCGAAGGTCGAAACAGTGACACATGGCACTTCGTGCAATTTCGCTCTATTGAAAAAGTATATAATCAGGTCATCTTGGGAGATTGGGCATACCTCTTTCTTGGAGAATCCAATTTCGATCAGACTGGTGCCATTGGAAAGAGGACGCAGAGGGCTACTATAAGTTTCAATTTCAGACCTTGGATATCCGAAATTTCAGAGATACAACATATTCAAGATCGAGCTGCTAAAAGCAAGAGAAAGAATGACTTGAATCAAGAAAATAGAAACACCTAGTAAGCAAAATTGGATGGATGACTTGAAGAATACGATTGAAGCTAAGATAAATAGTTTTATATGTGCCATGGAAGCTAATATCAATGGTAGGGAAGAATATTTTAAGAAAGACATGGAAGGTTTGAAGGAAGGTGGGACAAAGTTGCTACAAGAAAGGCCTCCTAATGACGAAAATGTAGTATAGGAAGCTCATGATGAGAAAAAAATAAATTTTAATCTTGATTTCATAGAATCTAACATTAGATTGAAGGCCCACCATATTCCAAAGATCGATATGAGGAAGTTTTATGGCAAGGATCCCATAACATGGATACTACAGATGGAGAAATTTTTGATCTACAGGATGTGCAATTGTTACAAAAGGTACGTATTGCATCTTTATATTTAGAACCAAATCAATTTTTATGGTCTAAAGGGCTTTGTTCTCGTAAACCACTTTTCACCTGGTCAATTTTCACGGAGGAAATGATAGCACATTATGAGGATACAAAGAGCAACACCTTCTTTAGCTAATTGATAAATCTCAAACAAAGGGGTTCAATGGCAAAGCACATTGAGGACTTCCAAAAATTGAATATAAGGGTAAATGATATTCCAGAGAAGAAGAGGATTGATGTCTTCATAGGGACATTAAAGGACAAAATTCAACATGAGATTCGCCTTTGGGAACCTGATTCATTGGAGAAGGCATTCAAGTTGGCAAAAAAAAATGAAAGCAAAATTATGGCAACAAGAAATCCTACCACTCACAATTATAAAGATGGAAGTGTTGTTGCTCCTAGCCTTCCACAACCTACAATGTGGACACCACAACAATTGGAAGAAAAAGGAGAAGATGAGCTTTGTTACAATTTTAATAGCAAATACACTAAAGGTCATAAGTGTGCTGAGAAGAAATTATTTTACATTGATTGTGAAGAGGAGGACGAAAAGGATCAAGAAATGTCAAAAGAAGAGGATATACACCAAGAACCAACCCCAGAGAAAGAAGAAATGAATCCGACCATATCTTGTAATGCATTGGCAGGAATTACCACTCCTCAAACTCTCAATATAGAAGGACATATCAAGAATAAAAAGGATAACTTCACTTTCACGCAGAATCGAATGAAACAATAGGTAGATCAACATCGCAGCGAAAGAAGTTTTGTCATAGGTGACTAGGTATTTTTATGAATACAACCATACAAACAAATGTCCCTCAAGCAAGATATTAAGGATAATAAATTATCACCAAAGTACTATGGTCCTTATAAAGTGATGCAAAATATTGGTACTATGGCATACGAATTGGAACTTCCTGCATCTTCCCAAGTGCCCCCAGTTTTCCATGTTTCATGCTTAAAGAAGGTTATAGGTGACAAGGTCCTAGTTTAAACAATATTGTCAGAACTTCACGAGGAGGGAAAAATCATATTTGAACCTGAAGCAGTCACAGAAACAAGAACCTGACAACTACAAAATCGATCAATTTCAGAGTATCTCATCGAGTGCAAGAACTTACCTGTTGAAGATTCCACATGGGAGGACGAGAATTTTATACAGAAGCATCTAGAACTACTGAAGCGTTGAGGACAACACTTTTTGATGGAGAGGGTTATGTTAGGTCCCTATACTAGTAGTATAACCCCTTATTGTTATTAGTGAAACCCCCTTATTGTATTATTATGCCCATATAGTCCCCATGTTGTTATTACTATGCCCCATAGAAGCCCACTGTTGTTATTGTTGTGCCCCTACAATATTATTGTTATGTGGGCTTTGATTGTATTGGGACCCCTTAGACTCCTATATATATAAAGGAGGTCTTTTCATTTGTATCATCCAAGAATTGTTCATTTGTGTAATGTAAAGGAGGTTGCCCCCTCGAAGAGGCTGATTTTTAAGTTGTTGATCTATCTTTTCTATATTTTTGTGAGTTGGTTTCATAACAATGATCCCCTATCGTGATGTTACGAGCTCTTGATGTCAAGGATAGTGACTCTAGAGGAATTTTTTTCTAGATCCGGAGAGTCAGCAGCAAGACGGTCGTATTTCCCAGTGGAATTGCGTAGAGGCAGTGCGGAAGGCTTCAAAGGGAGATCAATTTTGTTGAAGGAGAGAAATTCAGTAGTCGTTGGTCCGGAAATTCTCCAGGAGGCCAAGCAAATTTCTCCCAGGGGCAGAGTCAATGAGGACGTCATTTTTATTACAGTTTCCAGCTTAGCGAGTTGGGGTCTGCGCAAGCACTACGCAAAGGTTGTATTACTGGCCATATTTGTTAGTTCATGGAGCAAGATCAGTCGTGGTGTTGGGGTATTTGCCTCACAGATATTTTGGCAAAGATTATTTTGTTGTTTGGATTGTTAGTTGGGCATCCATAGATTGTACTCAGAATTTCATTGTTGCATAATAATAAAAACCCTTAGTTGTTGCATTGATTTTCCCAAGTTGGGTTTTTCCGAGGACATTTGTCCAAAAAAAATTGTGTCAATTTTTATGTGTGTGCAAGAATATTCCCAATTTCTAGCACTATGATTTTCCACAGTTTTATTTGTGAAGGTTGCAGTGTGATTTATTCGATATTTTTCGTAGCAAATAAACTGTTAAATTAATTAACAATTAGAGGAATTAATTGTAGTTGCTGCAATAGGATTTTAGACTTGAAATTTTCACAATCAACATCTGATAACTAGAAAAATTATGTATGACATCTCCATGGAAGAAGAAGGTATGAAGACCCTGATATGGATATTGCAAAAAAAAAGAATCTTGGTAATAATTGTCTTGGAGATGGGTTCATACATGTGCAGGATGTTGGTGTTGCAAGAAGTTGATGTCATGACGAAAGGTCGTCATAAAAAGGTAACTTTGATTTGATGTTCATTTTGATTTTTGAACAAAATCTGATTGGATTGAAACAGGGCTACCGAAAGAGAGTTGTAGATGTCACCTACAACTAGTACTCATGAGATTGGATGGAAGATCCTTAAACAAACATGACTTGGAAGAGGTAGTTGTATGAAGAAAAAGCAAGATATGGACTAGAAGATCACTTTCCAATGAAGATAAGGATGACATGACTATTGGTTCAACACTATGGTTTGTTGAAGGGAAAGTGATAAAGAAGATGGTTGATGGCCTACAATAAAGTAATCATGAAGAAGGCTCCATAATGAAGAAGATGAAGTTTATGACATGATGCAGAAATAGGAGCCCTACAAGCAGCTGATAGTACCATGATCTACACCAAAGAGCAAAGAGTTGTGGTTGGAAACAAGTCCCTAGTTGAGAGGGAGCTTAGGCAAGTCTCTTGTTAAAAGAGAATTTGGGTATATTCCTTGTATAGGAATGATTAGATCATCCTTGATTAAGTGGAAGTGACGGATATAGTTTTCTACTTCATGGTTCATGCACTAGACAAGGACTAACAATCGTAAGTCTTAGTGAATGCCATGATAGAAAGACAAACACGTCATTCTTGTCTTCGTGTTATGACGAAATAATGGAGGATTGGGTAACCATATGGTTTCCGTTACTCTTTGAGGATGTGGTAGAGCATCCAATAGGTAAGAGTAGTCAAAGAGGAAATTCCTTGATGATATGTTATTCCAAGACAGGAATTGTCCTAAAATGACATACCTTGTGAACAGTGAGGTGGGGTATGTGTCTTAAGAGACAATGATGATGGTGTTTATTAGTCATTGTCTTGCCAACATTGTGCTTTGATATTGTGGAGAGATAGATTTGTTAGTCAAGGCCTTGCTATGTGACAATGTTGGTTGGTATGATGAGATGCACTTGCATAAGTTGAGAAAATAGCTTATGAGATGGCTTACCAATCTGACTCTTGTTATGAGAATTCTTCAGTATGAGAATGACCAAGTACTATGTGTGGATTATGAATACCTCCCTAGTTAAGAGGGATTGTTGAAATGTGTAACTAGGTTCAGCCTTCATAATGTTTATTCCTAAGTTACTAGGATTCGGATCCGGATCTGCTATTTTTTGAAAATCCAGGATCCGGATACGGCAAGGATACGTCAAGTACAAAAAAAATATAATAATATTTAAAAAAAAAAAAAAAAAAAAAAAAAAAAAAAAAAAAAAAAAAAAAAAAGAAGAAGAAGAAGAAGAAGAAGAAGAAGAAGAAAGAAAGAAAGAAAGAAAGAAAAAAAAGAAGAAGAAGAAGAAGAAGAAAGAAAGAAAGAAAGAAAAACCTTCAGAGTTCAAAAATCAAATACATCAAATACTCCCTGAAACCATCAAACACTTTTGGAACTGAAACCATTAAATATATTATAACTATAAAGACTGAAACACTGAAATGATGCATACTCCCTCAATAACATTATGTATTGTTTAATTATTACATGTTTTAAAAATTTGGTTAAAATTAGATAAAATATTATTTTGGTTACAGGTATATTTTGGTTTAAAATGCTTTTCTAAATGTCTAAATAAGTTCAATCCCATAAAATGTATGAAACACTAGTGACAAATCAAATTAACAATTCCAACATAATTTTATCAAAATTTAAATAAATTTAAACAAAAAAACTCACCAAAATATATTGAAAAAATAAAACAATTAAACAATAAGACTATTACATAAAATTAAAACTGAGTAATTTAAATAAAAATTATAAATTTCCAAAAAAACCCACCTTTAACTATTTTCTAAGTAATCCATAAAGTAAGATATATCTACTAAGATATTTCAATTTTTGGGTATTTATCCCAAAAAAAAATAATTAAAATAATTAATTTGATATGTGTAAAAAAAAATATTTTATAAACATAATATATATTTTCATTGTAATTAAATATTTATGATTACTGTATTTTATATATAAACATAATGCTGTAATAATATTGTAATTTTATTTTTATTGTATTGACTATTAACATAAAGATTGTCTTATTGCCTATTGGTTTACACCACGTGTTAAGCTAACGGATTTGATTTTCTTTATATTTTGGGCAAGTCTTCGTGCATTCCAACAAAATTTCACGGTTTTATTATTTTTTTGAAATTTTGGTTTAAAATTGAAAACAACGCCATAGCAACCCGTCAAAATTCGTATCAATGGAATAAAATTATAGCTTAAAAAAATTGATTAAATCAAAATTAAAATGGCTCATGAGATGACCCATAATTGTTTCTGCCGGCATGACGTATGGACCCGTAGCTGTTTCTGCCGGCATCTCGAATGATCAAGAGCACTGGGTTTTTTCGTGCAACAAGAAAACATGTCCAACTACCATACAGCTGCTACAAAATTTCGATTTAACTCCAAACACCCGTTTCAGGGCCCGTAATTGTTTCTACTGGCATGACGTATGCACCGATAGTTGTTTCCGCCGGCATGACGAATGATCGAGAAAGCATAGAGCACTAGATTTTTTCGTGCAACAAGAAAACATGTCCGGCTACCATACAGCCGCTATAGAATTTCGATTTAACTCCAAACATCCATTTCAGGGCTTGTGATCTGTTTTATTTGACAGGGATTTGTTTCCTAATTCCGTTGATCCGCCTGCATGCCGTATTTTCTGCGTATTTAAGTGGATCTGGATTTGGATCAGGATCAGATCCGCAGATCCGGGGATCTTGGCCCCCCCTGCCGGATCCGGTAACTTAAGTTTATTATAATCATGATTTTATTTATTTGATGGAAAGAGGAAAATAAATTTATTATTTTCATTCTTGATGCATGGGTTTCATGCTCAAAGTAAATTTATTCTTAGGTTAAGCACCCATTGAGTGTTTCTAGGTTTGTCATAGAATTATGAAGTCAAAAGAGTCATTGTCATACATGTAAGACTCCTTTGGGCATCTTGTATTATGTAAAAATAAAATAAAAATTGAGTAATAAAAGGCCCTCCAAGACCCTGTCAATGAGCTATAACAAGTTGGCCTACATGAAAGATAAAGTCGGCCTCATGGAGGCAATTCGTACCCCTGGAAAGCCTATATATAAGAAGGAATTTGACCTCAATTGAGCATAAGACAAGCAAGTTCGATCTCCTCAAGAAAGAAGCTAGAAAAAGGATGAAAATCAAGGATAAGAAGAAGAAGAGCAAGATCAAAGTTTTGGACCTCTCTCTCTCTCTCTTGTGTTAGGGTTTCTAAAGTTGTTAGGTAAGTCAAAATTGCAGAAGTTGTTGAGCAAGTCGAAATTGCAGAAGTTGTTGGGCAAGTCGAAATTGCAAAAATTGTTGGGAAAGTTGAAATTGCAAAAGTTACTGGAAAAGTGGTTGGGGTCAAAGTTGTTGGAGAAGTTGATGTTGAAAGGTAAAAGGTTGTTGTTGTAAGCCATGTAAGGAAAACTCATCAAGAAAGAAGGTTGACTTGGTCTTGGAGAGGTTTTTGTCAAGAGTATTAGGTCTTGGAATTCATCATTTGAAGATTCTGGAAGAAGAGAAGAATTCTTGTGGGTTTTCCTCTCAAGAGGAGAGGTTTTGGCCCTAGATAGCAGCCTACATTTTGTGTCCTCTTGTCTCATTTTTCTTTGATTGTTTGGTAGTTATTTGATGATAAGAAAATAATAATAATCAAGTGGAAAGAGAAGCTAATCAAGTTAAGTAAAAATACATCACAAGCAGTTATCAAAGTAAGAGAAACTACCTAATCTAGTTGCCCCTTGATTTCTCAACAATCCTGGCCTTCCAGATGATATAGTTGGAAGCTCCCTCCAACCTATCTTGATCTCTAAGCGCAATTATGGCCATCTTTGTAAAAACTCAAAACTAGGAAATAAACTAGAATCTCCTCCTGTTTTTTTCTCGACTACTTGTTCTAAAACTTGAACTTCTTTCTAGAATGCGCAGAACTACTCTGTCCGCCTCACTCTGTCTGTAGTTTATTTCTGGAACTATTTTCTCATCTTTTTCGAATGTCCTTCTCCAGAAAACTGGCACACAAATTATAACCCCAACAACTTGAATTGGTTGCTTCTAGCAAACTCGCACTGCCTTCTGTAATTGGAAAATTATGGATCTCCTCCAGAAAACTGGAATTGGAAACCCTCTAGGAAAATATGGAAATTCCTCCCTCTATGTGTGCACTTTCTCTTCCACTCGGCACTGATTCTTCTCTAACAAACTGCTGCAAAACCCTTTGTACCCAGAAAAGAAATCTCCTTAGCGAAAATGCTAAGTTGTTGAGCTCCCCCTGCTTGCTGGAATCACTATTCCGGAAAAATTGAACTTTCCTACAACTACAACTGGAAAATTGAACCCTTGCCCAACAATTCACACTACTTGGCTAAGCAC
Source organism: Pinus taeda (assembly GCA_000404065.3). Lineage (NCBI taxonomy): Eukaryota > Viridiplantae > Streptophyta > Pinopsida > Pinales > Pinaceae > Pinus > Pinus taeda. The sequence goes on from APFE030211064.1 coordinate 32,501, forward strand.
TACGCAGCCCTTGAAAATTTCAACCTACTACTCCCTTTGTGTTGAAGAATCTAGGTCAATTAGAATTAAGGAGATTCTTCTAACATGATAACTACTTGTGAGGTATTTTAATTTTTCTTCTTAGCACAATCTTCACTTCTTCTTATTAGAGTGTGTCTTCTTATATTCATCAAATAGTTACCAAAAACAAAGAGACAAGAACACAAGATGTTGGCTTTCTGCCATTGCCAAAACCTCTCCCTCTTGGAGAGCAAAACCCGCACAAAATTCTTCTTATAGAGATTCCAATAGATGAATACCAACACCATGACCCTTCATCTATGAAGCCACTACAATACTAAGATACCAATCAACTTCTTTGTCATTGTTGAGATCATCATCATTGTTGCACCATTGGGTCCATCACTATTGCACTACGAAGATCTTCATTATTGTTGCATCATGACTGCACCTTCACTGAGATCTTCATCGCTATCTTGACTTTGTCTTCATTACGATCATGACTGCAACTATGCCAAGGTCATGACTGTGTTCATGAGACATAGTTTATTATTGTAAGATCATTGTAGTCCTTTTCCTCATGATTATGCCAAGACTGAGATTGTATCTAGAGAGTAGGCCGAGACAAAGAGTGTCCCTCCATGACTCTCGTCTTCATAAGTATGTCGAGACTGTATGTTTAGAGTATATACCCCTATCATACCTATCCGAAAACCATAGACTCTTTCTTCAACCAAATCACTGTAATATTGTCTTCATCTGAGATTCTTGTACCACCTTATCCATTCAAAAATACTGTACTTGTCCGAGATTCCTACACTCAATGTGTCATTCAAAGTTGCAGAGGTATCTCCAAAAATTTGTCTCTGTGGTGACTCTAGCCGCATATTTATAGTGGTTAGTTTCCCATATTTAGATGACGTGTCAATGTGAATTGATGTGTCCCTTTATTGAGCCGACATGACTATTAATATATATTTTAAGGCCAACTAGCTCTTCTCTTCATCGTTTTGCTGGTTGATGTCTTCAGGTGGATTATGCTTGTCTTGAAGGGTTGTTCTAGACCTTTGTATAGACTTGTATACATTACACATAGGCTCAAGAAGAGCATGACATTGACTCTTTAAAATAAATCCTAATTCTCTCAATGGGTGCCACTAAAACCTCTTGCTCATGAAACCCATGCAGCAAGGCATAATAATTAAATTCATTTTCTTGTTTACAAAAATCACAATTACAATGTGATGAAGAACAAACCTAGTTACACTTTCTTCAACACTCTGAACAAAGAAATTTTCTCTTTTTTGCCTCTGAGCTTCCTGTTCGTCAAATATGCTCTAAAACCATTTGAAATTTTCTTAAAATTTATATTGCAGCAACTAGAAATAGTTCTTCTAACTATAAAATTAATTATGTAGTTTATTATTATGGAAACAACAAATTAATCACATTGCAATCTTCATAAATAAAATACTGCAGAAAATAAAAGCGTTGGAAACTAAGAAATGCTAGCGCACACAAAAATTGTGACATCGTTATTTTTGGACAAATGTCCCCAGAAAAACCCAATGTGGGAAAACTGGTGCGGCAGTGAGGGTTTTTATTATTTTGCAACAACAGAATTTATGAGTACAATAAAATGTCACCAAACTGGCGATTCTACCCAAGAAGAATACTAGCAAAAATATATTGAGGGATTTTACCCTCTCTGAACAATCTCGACACCTGACTACCTCTAAAAACCAAATTTCCCACCCAGATTTGTGCAGGCCCTATGTCACCCTAGCGCAAACCCTCTCACGCTTATCGCAAAACTCCTGCAAAACAAGTCGTCTTGCCTACTACTGACTGGGAAAATGCTTCTTTGTCCCTTTGGAAAATCTTCCCGGCCTCTGGAACTGAAAATTGTCCTCCCCTCCAACCAAATCGAACTGCTCTGCTGAAGTAACTGTGCAGTCCCTACGCTGCTTCTTAGAGAAAATTTCAACCTCCTCTTTTTGAATCTTCGGAACTGAAAAACTTCCTTCAAATCACTGCTATGTTGCCCCTCTGCCACCTGTTACTCGATCACTGGCTCAATCTCGTTGTTGAATCACTTGCGTTGCAAAAATAGAACTACCCAAACCACTGAGTATTTACACTAGTGTATTTTCCATCTACCCATCGACCTCTTCTTATAGTCTCCATTTGGGACTCCAATGGCCATGATTAAAACTTAATCGATGGTCGAGATCATCTCCAAGGTGATATGTGTGAGTTTCTAGAGAATTAACACTTTTCTCAATTAATTACTATTAATTAACCATTTTTCCTAATTTAGACTTAAGATATTTTTAATTATGGTCAATTAATTAATTGAGCCATCTCTAAATGGAATTTCCAGAAATGATTCATGGGTTTTGGAGAACTCGTGTTTTAACCTCTCCACAAAGTCTCGATACTAGAACACCATCCGATGCTACAAAAACTAACACACTTCCGAGTGTTATTAATGTTGGATCATCAATAGTGGCTTATCCCTCAAGTCTCCTTGAATGGCTTCTCTTTGTCCTTCTTCACACATAGGATCATTCTACTACTCATCAATTTCAGTCATCATGCATGGATGCACAAGTGAGTTGTTATCAACATCTTCACATGATTGTTCATGTTCTTTAAAGGTATCCTCGTGAGAATCAATAGACTCAGTTATGGTAGAAGAAACCTCATCAAAATGATCAAAATGAACCTCCTATTCCACCTTTTTCATTTCAACCATTCCACTCAAGCATGAGTGGTTAGGCTCCCAAGATCACTTACAAATAAAGCAAATACCTTTCCTCCTTAACTCATTTTTGCTATCTATTGGAACTTTTGCATCCTTAACTTTACAAACTTGCATCCCTATCATCTCCAAGCATGAGTGGTTAGGCTCCCAAGATCACTTGCAAATAAAGCAAATACCTTTCCTCCTTAACTCATTTTTGCTATCTATTGGAACTTTTGCATCCTCAACTTTACAAACTCACATCCTCATCATCTCCTCCTTGGTCAATTTCCTTCTAAACAATTTCATGTTCTACTTCATAAGTAATAGGTGACACAACCTACTCCTTCCTCCAAATGGCCAACAATCTGGAATGCAGCATCCTGCAAATGGTATCATGGTTACCCATAACTCCAACCATGGTTTCCAAGATCTTGAGCCTCTTCCCACGGGTAGGACCCAAGGTGTCGTGCAACCCCTAAAAACTTTCTTCTATTAGTTGAAAATATTTCCCCATAATATCATCATTGTAAGGAGGCAAGGGTGAAGTTATTTGAATGATCTCACTAAAACAAGAGGCAACAATAAGTGTGACCACCTCACAAGGGTGCTCCATGAGTCTTTGTTGTATCAAGGCAAGCATGGCTGGTTTGAGAGCCCAATTTAGAATCCTCAATTCTAATTGACTCACCTTGGACAATTGTGAATCCAATTCTTCCAGATTAAGGAGAGATTTCTAAGTCACCTTCGTGTTCTGCAAATCAGACCCAACTGCAAAGATCCAATTCCCTATCTCCTTTTCTTTCTGAAGATCCCTCAGCAACTCCCGTTGTAGAATAACATGGATTCCCTTTGAGAAAGGTGTGTTGTTATGTTTTGTTCTTTGGTCCAAGGAAGCACTGCAGCCCAAAGAACCATGTGCAAGTGTTGTCTTGAATTGTTGTAGATTCCATCTTCTTTCAAAGTTATTAGACTTTGACTCTCAACTTCGATCAACTCAACAAGATTCTGACCCATAAACACCTCACACTCAACTCAACACGCCCTAACTGTCAACTTACCAGCAATATACAATAATACTTTGACTCAATACAAAACTCAGCAATAAACTTTTTCTTGCAGGCCAACTAACTCAAAACATAAACCTCCATTATCAAGACGTACTCATCCCTTACAAATTACACTCTACAAGTACATAGAGGTTTAAATGCCTCATGCAAAGTCACTATATCCTTTCACGCTGCTCAACATACTAAAATATGGCTATAGATATATCATTACATTGGCTCACATTCAGTCATACAAAGACACCACTGTTACAGTCACACAACAAATCATGCTTAGCTATGAGCTCCTGGCCTTACAAATTTACAAGGCAATATCCTCACAATGCTATAACAAAGACAAATATTTTAATGCATTGTTGTAACTTCTCAATGTAATTCTGTTTAAATGTCAATTTCTTCAAACAATTTGAAAACAATACTTGTTTTCAATTTAATTTGTGGATAGAATTATAAGTACTGATAAGAATTTGTTTCAAGGACAACACTAAAAGCTTCGTTGATGGAAGAATATATAAATATCACGAACCTGGGATTGATTCTCTATTGAAGATTCTCTGCTACAACTCAACAACAATATAATGTATTTGGTACCAATGGAAGAAATGGAGATAATTTGCAATAAGATCGTGACCTCTTTAGCTGCTGACTTCGACCCCCTTCAAAAGATTAACTCGGCCTATGGGTAATCTCAGAGATTATACAATCAGATCAAGGACTTGGTTACAACTCAGCAATAATGCAACCTCAACTAGTGAATCGGCCTCTACACAGGAATAGGAACTTTGCCTCTAAACTGGAACTCAACCTTTGCACAAAAACTTGGCTGAAGCAATTTGGCTCAGCCCTTGCAATTTGCTTCTGAACTCCATGGATTAAGGCACACATAGTTCATCTTACAGCCCATCAAAATGCACCAGTAGTCACTAAGCTCTCCCACTCAACCACACGCACTGCCCCTGACATTCACAATCAATCTCTCACCGAATCCATGAGTATTTTGATCCCTTACTCTATCTCTATTAAGCCATGCATACAAGTATCACTCTGGCTCAGATCGCTCTCAAGTTAAGCACATTGTATTTGGCTACCATCGCACTCTCCTACATAGGTCCTCTTTCAGGAGCGCACTATGTATATGTTTGGCTCCATACGCACCAGAATTATTGTCTTATCCAACACACTTCATCATCCGCAAACACATAATCGAACCAACCTTTACAACGATTTAATGATCAAACTATTCGCATTGACTATGCATTCTGACATTTGATCGATCCTTTACTTGATGTCTACTTGTGCAGGTTATCACACATTATACAAATGCATACCAACGCTCCAAGGACCCAATCAATCGACCAAATCAAGTTTATTCATTTTGACCCATTGCAGGTATGTGCATACTCTCTCAAGTGCGCACTCAGACCAAACTTCAAATTGATACAAACAGGGTCAATTAAATTAATATGCCTAGTGCCCTCACGATGGACCATCAGTCAAAATATTTCTTTTGGACCTAATCGAATATAGATCAACAACTGCAGGCAGAGCAATCAAACATTCAACGACCATTGGATCAGACAATCACTTTGGATTTTAATGCATTTATATGTTGTTAGAGACCAACTTAGAATAATCGTTGCTTTGGAACGAATCAAAGCATGATGCATCAGCGTATTCAAATATTTTCCTGTAGCAACTCATGGCTCTGTCATTCATCTTTTGCGTAGGTTAAAAGGTGTACTTGCATTCTACTAACCACTACAGGTCACAAGTCGATGGCCAAATTAGATTCAATCTCAGCATCCAACGTGGAACCAGATTACATGCTCATTGTTGATATGGCAACATTCGATCGTCCTCAATGTATCTTCCCACAACAACCGGATCTCTTGCTCAAACATTCAATGCTCAAATCCACAGCTTGCCAAAATACCAATGCCTTATTGTGCCCGACGATCCAATCCTGGGACTCGGCCTCAAGTGCACAATCAAATCGGCTTCAAAAAAAGTATTTTGGCCACTCAAATAACAATTTAACCTCCAATGATAGATAATTCAGGCTCCAAAAGACAAAACTCGGTCTTCCAAAATACCATTGTTGGCCTCTATACTAGATGATGTTTGGCCCTCAAGAATAATTGCGCTCGGCTTGTGTTAATGAGTTTCCCTCAATTCCTAGGAGAGAAGGTTCCCGGCCACCAAAAAAAACTGCTCTCGGCCTTCAAACTACAATACCCACAACTAATGCCTCGACCCCTTAATGAAATTAATCCTCGGCTCTAATACCACTGTAATATCTTGTTTATTAATTTTAGGTAATATCTTGTTTATTAATTTTAACCAATTTCTCAGGATTTTACTTCAGAAAATTATGTCGTCAATTCACAATCAAATTTCACAAATTATACCATGAAATTAATGGCAAGACTAGGAAACGTGAACTACAATTCAAAATAGAGAAAAGATACATGCAATGAATCTCAGCCTTATTTTATTAATATTAAATTAGATATTGTATGCTAATACAAATAATTAGAAATGGTTGAGGTCATGGTTTCTCAAGAGATTTGCAACAATACTATATCAAATCTCCAAAATAAAATTGAATTGATAAATGCACCTGTGAATGCTGAATGAATTCACCAAGGGATAAGAAGGGGTTTTGCCGAGTCTCGCCAAAATACCAAAGGGTTTTCTTCCTGGGGCTTACTGAAGATAAGAAAGGGTTTTGTAGAGTCTCACCAAAATACCAAAGGGTTTTCTTCCTGGGGCTTACTGAAGCTGAGAAGCTGAGAACTAGGTTCTCCAAACCTTGTTGGATTTAGAGACGTCTAATTACAATAATTTAGGTTGGACATGCGTTCATTATGATTATGATATCAAATACTGTCAGCAATATTACATTTATGTAATGATTAAATATGCCAAATAATGTGATTAATTAAGTTATGGCATTAAACGTATTTAAATAAGGATTTGGATACAAATACATATAGAATAATGTCAATCAATTATAATTGTTAATGGACCGATTATAATTGATTGAAATAATAGCAGTAATAATTATGGACACCCAAATTTCGGCTGCCCTAGGATTGGGGCTGAAATTTCGCTGTCAATTGACAGCCGAATTTCGGCTGCCATAGGATTGGGACTGCTATAAAAAGGCTGAGTCTCCAAGGCTTGCAATCATTCAGAAAAAATAGTCTGCTCCATTGAAGACTTGATACTCTATCAAGGATAGCCAGAGAAAAGGATTGCAAGCTCTTGGAAGGATTCAAGAGCCAACAACTCAACTCAACTCAAGTAAGTTCCGCTGTGCAATTTTTTTTAATTTCTTACAAAGGAGTAGATCTTGGTTAAGGTTTAAAGCAATTAGGAAAACCCATAAATCAAATCTAACAATGGGTATCAGAGCACCCTTATGTAAGAATTACAATTTATTTCGGTTTTAAATGATTCTCTGTCCGTAAATATGAGATTACCTGAATGACTGCCCTCGCGCACTCGCTGTTAGCATCATCCGTAGCTTCATCGTGTTCCTCCGTAAAATCATGGCATATATAATTAGACGTACATCTTTCCCCGGACTTACCCCGATGGTAACACCTGTATGAAAGTTATAAACTTTGACATGTACGTTAGATCAGCACATCTGAGATTTTTCTGTTTATTCTTTCCTTTCAAATACGGTAATCTTGAAATATTAAGATATCCTATTCTAATGGAATAATCTTCAAAATGAGTTTCTTTGGTTTTGTCTAAGTTTTCGCTTCGAAAATTATGATCTGTTTTCCGTATCTGATAAAAGGAAATAACAACATTGAAACGTCAGGGTTATTTGTTTAAAGAAAAGAATAGTTGAATGACAGAAACTTTCCTTTTTGAATGAAAATAATATTTCATTTCAGGAGGTCCGGCTTTTATTCAAGTTTTAGTTTTCGAAATTACATCTATTTTGTGTCGTCCTTTTCCTTTTTTTTTTAAACACGATTTATAAAAGGAATCATGGAAATATACACAAGCTGATCTCCAGGAGCTGATTTCTCAGCGTCGAGAGGTTTTACTGCTTTTCCTTTAACTTCAATTTCAAAATTTTTAAATATCTTTGTGATTTAATTGTTCTTTTAATTTGTTTATGGAAGGAAACCCGGGAACCATATTATGCTGAATTTCATTTAGCAGTTGTTCAGGCGGTATTTGTGTTAACCACGGTTTTCTCGTGGAGACATTTTATTTTTAAATGTAAAACTATCGGTCTCACGAGCTCTCTGCTATCACATTTTTTCCCTTTTCGATGTACACTACTGGGCTCACATTGTGCCTGTTTTCATATTTTTTTTCGCCTTTAAAATTTGAAGAGGTGGACAGTTGGACTCATGAACTGTCCCATTCCTCGTTATTTTTGGGTATCTTTGACTTTTTACAGGAGGTAGTTAAGGGATCCACGTGGGTATTTTATAGAAAATTTTCCGGTAGCAGTCGAGTGATCTGACAGTTGGCATTCTGTTACAAGTTGAGATAGGAAACTATCGCAGCTTATACTTGCCAAAGTGTTAGTATTTTTAGTCTGTCGTGATCCAACCAGAGTCGTTTAATGATATAAGATATGCGTTTTAAGATTCCAAATTAATCCAATCTTGCTTAGAGGGAACATAGGAAAGGCAAGAATATGATCCAGGATCAAAAGTCTTAACTACTTGCTTGGGTTCGCTTAACTCGTTGGTTGGTTTTGGGTGAGATGTGAGGCGACTCAACTTTGGATTAGGAATATTTCTTAATGCATGTTTCTTTTCAATTAGAAGTATGGATGTGTGGGGTTATAAAGTTGAATGAAAAGGTTTTGGGAATAAGATATAGAAACTTTTTAAATATTTTAGTATATATATTTTTCCATTTATTAGGACATTTTGTATATGGATTACATTAGAGTTTGGAAATATTTATTCAATTTAAAACTTTTCTAAAATGTTTTAATAATGTGTTTGTCTTTATATAATGGCCAATCTGGTATTAGTTACAGGTAATGGTAAACTCAATTTATTTATTGTGATCCAACGTTGAATGGGTAAATATCAGATTTGAAATTGTGATTGTATCATTTAGTATGGCTCTGTGTTTAGCCAGATAATTGAAATATTTGTTTCAGCCAATTGTAAGTGTTTAATATACATGAGTTGGATCAATGTCCTGTCTAAGATTTCGTTTTACAATGGATGGAAAACAATTGCTGAAGTGTAGCATATAATCCAGTTGGGATTCATGGAAATGAAATCGTGGTGGTAATGTGAATCTTATCTAAACTTTTAAATTAGTTTGATTTCAAAAGGGAACTACGCTTCAAAATGTGTGTAGTTTTTCCTTCATAATCTTGTTGTCCATTACGCAGATTTTAAGTCTATGAAAATTCAAATTCATTGAAGATATGTTCATTATGATATGTAGGAAAAGTCATGAAAAGAAGAGATATACTGAGTTGGTTATATTCTATTTTAGAATGATGCTAAATAATTTTATGCGAACATCAATGATTGCCATGATATAATGATGCTAATCATGGCAGCCATAAAATTATTTAGTATTCTCTAAATAAATTATTGAAGCATTTCTAAAAGGTAATCATTGTAGAAATTGCTAAAGTTTTACTAATTTTGGAATCTAACTAAAGACGTTTTTTTAAATATACATGTGTTGTTTTCACATGAGTCAAGCATTGATGTTCGCAAACGAACCGCTCTCTGTAAGACGATTGTAAAGATGACTCATGACAAGTTAAAATTGAAGTGCTGGCAATGGACGTGGGTGTTAGCTTTCCCAAAGGAGGGTTGGCGCCTGCTAAGTTGTTTGGTGCATAAGGGTAGTGTATGAAAATTAGTTACAACACACATGGAGTAGCGATGGTCGTTAGTTCATGGATATGTTAGTCTGACCCAAAGGTAGATTGACAAAAAGGTTGCATGTTTGTACTTTATTCACTACACCAAAGTGCCTAAAAGTAATGATTGCACCCAAAGGTGTTTCATTATTGAATGGTGTTTTGGCTAAAGTTTTAATGGAGCAAATAGTTTTACACATGCCTTTAGATAGATTTTAGAATTATGATTAAGAATCAAATCGTGACGCATCGTATCTAAAATATTTCCGCATTCTTGAATTTTTCAGATCTAAACATAATGTCAAGTCTAAGTCAGATTAAGTCCCTCATGGGGAACAATTTCAAACCTCTTGCTTTAGTTTGTTCTAAAGTTAATTTAAGTTCTGGTGGATAGATTCAGGTGCAACGACTAACATCAGTATGTCGATACAGGGTTGCCTAAGCCATCGCAAGCCAAGTGAGGCAGAGCGCTACGTTTACGTAGGAAATGGCAATAA
>APFE030211064.1:44117-72592 GCA_000404065.3 Pinus taeda
TGAAGACTTGATACTCTATCAAGGATAGCCAGAGAAAAGGATTGCAAGCTCTTGGAAGGATTCAAGAGCCAACAACTCAAGTCAAGACCGGGAGCTTTAGAAGATGGAAAGTAAGTTCCGCTATGCATTATTTTCAATTTCTTACAAAGGAGTAGATCTTGGTTAGGGTTTAAAGTAATTAGGAAAACCCACAAATTAAATTCTAACAATTGGTATCAGAGCTGCATTTGAGGCCTTAGATTTGCCATAAGAAAATCAAAATCTAACACTGCGGCTTTTGGTTACAGTTGCTTAATTTTAACCTTAGAAGCATACAGTGTAAAATCAATCCAACACTTACTATATCTTATAAAAAAAAACTGTAAATTTACTTTAACCTATTTAAATTAGAATGAAAACCTGCACAAACACTTTAAAAGTAGCTAGCGAGATAGTTGAGAGCTGTATAGTTTAATCCATCTCTGTAAAGAATTATCCTTAATAGACATTTGAAGAGCTAGCAGCGTAAGCCATTCCGAACATTTTCATGATGATCCACACAGCATACACAAAACTAATTGAACTTGTCCCAACATAAAAGTATGTTTAGGGTTTCATAATAAAGTCATGAGAAACAAGAAAACATGGACTGCGGGCACGTTTTAACCCTAGCAAATGCCCGAATGAAATTTAAAGAATTGTACTCAACACTAAGTGGATCTTGAACCCAGATACCGTAAATTACAATAAATCATATGCTTTAAATCCAACCAATGGCATAAAATCCAGGTCCATTTACACAGAAAATATATTCAACTACTTCAAATTCCAATACAAATAGCTCGGTAAAAAACGTAAATCTTAAGTTTTTGATACTTACATAAGGGTGCTCTGATACCATAGGATTGGGACTGCTATAAAAGGGCTGAGTCTCCAAGGCTTGCAATCACTCAGAAAACAGTCTGCTCCATTGAAGACTTGATACTCTATCAAGGATAGCCAGAGAAAAGGATTGCAAGACAAGGAGCTTAAGAAGATGGAAAGTAAGTTCCGCTGTGTATTATTTTCAATTTCTTATAAGTTCCGCTGTGCATTATTTTCAATTTCTTAAAAAGGAGTAGATCTTGGTTAGGGTTTAAAGTAATTAGGAAAATATGAGTTTGACATTGGCATGTTTGAAAATGATCCTGTTAATATCAAACAAGCTGTGGAAAGCTCTAACTCTCAAATGTGGATTAGTGCCATGAATGAAGAGATGAAATCTATGTATGACAATGACGTTTGGGATATCGTTCCGTTGCCTAAAGACAAGAAACCCGTTGGTTGCAAATGGATATTTAAGACTAAGCGGGATTCTAAAGGCAATGTTGAAAAAATACAAGGCACATCTTGTTGCGAAAGGTTTCACACAGAAAGAAGGCATTGATTATAAAGAGACTTTCTCTCCAGTTTCATCGAAAGACTCTTTAAGGATTATATTGGCGCTTGTAGCACATTATGATTTAGAACTTCATCAGATGGATGTAAAGACGGCGTTTCTCGATGGTGACATTGATGAAACGATCTATATGAAGCAGCCAGAAAACTTTGTATCAGGTGATGCAGGGTCTATGGTTTGCAGACTTAAGAAATCTATCTATGGGCTAAAACAAGCATCTCAACAATGGTATTATAAGTTTCACCAAGTTGTTAGCTCATTTGGTTTTGAGTCTAACATAGTAGATGAATGTATATACCTTAAGTTTTGTGGGAGTAAATTTATTTTCTTGGTTTTATATGTAGATGACATATTGCTTGCCAGTAACGATAAGGATATGTTGCATCAAACTAAGAATTTTTTATTTAAGAACTTTGAAATGAAAGATCTTGGTGATGCATCATTTGTTCTAGGGATTGAAATACTTAGAGATAGATCTCAAGGTATTCTGAGGTTATCCCAGAGGAACTATATCGATAAGATTCTAACAAGATTTGGCATGCAAAACAGCAAACCAGGAGATACCCTATATCAAAAGGAGATAAGTTTAGTCTGAAACAATGTCCCCAAACTGACTTAGATAAAAACATCATGAAAGATATTCCCTATGCCTCAGCCATGGGTAGCATCATGTATGCACAAGTATGCACGCATCCGGATATTGCGTTCATTACCGGAATGCTAGGGAGATATTTGAGTAACCCAGGTATGGAACACTGGAAGGCAGCCAAGCGAGTGTTGAGATACCTAAAGAGAACAAGGGACTATATGCTCACGTATCGGAGATCGGAACAACTCGAGGTCATTGGATATACCGATTCTGATTTCGCAGGATGTGTCGACAACATGAAGTCAACATCAGGATACATCTTTATGATGGCAGGTGGTGTTGTGTCATGGAAGAGCGCTAAACAGTCATTGGTAGCCTCCTCCACTATGGCAGCTGAATTTGTTGCATGCTTTGAAGCATCTAATCATGGCGTATGGCTGAAGAACTTCGTCACAAGTCTGAAAATTGTGGATTCTATTCAGAAACCACTCAAATTATTATGTGACAACAATTCAACAGTGTTATACGCAACCAACAACTGAAGTTCGTCAAAGTCGAAGTACATTGACATTAAGTTTTTGGTTGTAAAAGAGAGAGTGAAAAATAATGAATTATGTATAAAACACATAGGTACAGACTCCATGATTCTGGATCCTCTTACTAAAGGATTACCACCCAAGAAGTTTCACCAACATGTTGCTTGTATGGGTGTAATATCTGTTTAAGATGATTAGAAAATGTGGGAGTCTGAATATGTTTTAAGTTTTGTTTTTGATGTTCTATGTAACGCAATTGTAAACATTTTTGATGATAAATACAAGTTGCATTCAGTTTCAGTTTCATTATTTCTTTCTTTAAAGTTTAAATTTTTTGGCCTCATACAGTAAAGTAAAGGTGACTCAATTAGAAATAGACACGTCTAATCACACTTGCGTGTAATTTCTAAACTATATGTCCAAATCAGATTCATGTCATTCAGTTATGTTGGCAACGTGATTTATGTTAGTTTAGTTGCGAATAAATGTGACAAATGCCGCTTAAGTCCTTTGTTAGCATAATTGATGGACGGAATTGTTTAAGAAATACGATAAGCAAAGACAGAAAAGTTGCATGCAATAAAGTTAAGGATATATAATCAAAAGGTTGCACTTGTCCATGTGGGAGATTGTTGGATTTAGAGACGTCTAATTACAATAATTAGGTTGGACATGCGTGCATTATGATTATGATATCAAATACTGTCAGCAATATTACATTTATGTAATGATTAAATATGCCAAATAATGTGATTAATTAAGTTATGGCATTAAACGTATTTAAATAAGGATTTGGATACAAATACATATAGAATAATGTCAATCAATTATAATTGTTAATGGACCGATTATAATTGATTGAAATAATAGCAGAATAAATATGGACAGCCAAATTTCGGCTGCCCTAAGATTGAGGCTGAAATTTAGCTGTCAATTGACAGCCAAATTTCGGCTGCCCTAGGATTGGGGCTGAAATTTAGCTGTCAATTGACAGCCGAATTTCGGCTGCCATAGGATTGGGACTGCTATAAAAGGGTTGAGTCTTCAAGGCTTGCAATCATTCAGAAAAAATATTCTGCTCCATTGAAGACTTGATACTCTATCAAGGATAGCCAGAGAAAAGGATTGCAAGCTCTTGGAAGGATTCAAGAGCCAACAACTCAACTCAACTCCAGTAAGTTCCACTGTGCAATTTTTTTTAATTTCTTACAAAGGAATAGATCTTGGTTAGGGCTTGAAGCAATTAGGAAAACCCATAAATCAAATCTAACAAACCTTAACAGCAGAAAATAATCCAAATCCAAGATGTCCCAAGGGATTTGCTTCCCCTCCTTTTAAAGACCTGATGGATGGATCCCCAACTTTCTAAAGCATTTTATTTTATTTCCCTTCTAGAGGCTTCTCCTTTTTACTTTATTTAAGTGGCTTCTTTTATTTTATTTATAATCCACTTACCTTTTCGGCCTTTTTCTCAATTAAACATTTTTCCTCTTTATTTTAATAAAGTAACTAATTAAAAGTTTAATCTGGGAAAATGATTAGCTTGCTTCCTATAGATTTTTTAATTCCAATTCAAACAATCTATTACACTAACGCATTTTTCAGATCAATCTGACCCAAAAAAACACCTTTAGGTTTTATAATTAGAACAGGCATTTGACAAGATCCATTAACGCATTTCTCTCATTAATCTGACCCAAAAAAACACCTTTAGGTTTTATAATTAGAACAGGCATTTGACAAGATTCATTAGAATGCAACGGAACTAAGAACGAACCGTACAGAGCTGCCCCAGTGATGAAATACAGCAAGCCAACTCCATCAGACCCCATTAAACTCCTCCAAAACCCTTCAGTCCCTCTGATAATGTAATCTCACTTCTATAAATTGGCTGCCACCAATCCCGAAAGTCCATTCTAACAGCATCATAAGAGAAACTGAAAATAAGGACATTACATTTTGTATCTTGATGACAACATCTGAAACTAAGTGTTGGTGCACATAAATATGTATGGATCAAAAGTATATTATGTCACAGGAAATTTTGCTTGCTGAATATTCATACTAATTTGCAAACAATTCTGAAAAGTATAAAAACTTCTCACATTTACTTTTCAATTTTATAGATTTGAATGCTATAGTAGAAGGTATGCTTACCATGGAGCATAGAATTTAGTATAGTTTGGAAAAGGTAGGGTTGCTGAGAACACACGGAAGATATCAAACTTTTGTGAGAATATTATGTTCTTTTCTGTCTGAAAATATCCTCACTTATTTCGTTGGCACAGTTCATTTGATTTCCACGTAGGATTTAGGGTTAATCTTCTAAAATTTTAATCTTCTAGTTTAATTTTAGAATTTAGCGTTAATATTCGAGTTTAATACATCAAGGGTTAAAATGGATTTGTTTTTAAGATAAATGGGATATGAATTAAACATGGAGATCGATTGGTTGATCATTTCATTTCCACTTGGAATTTAGGGTAAATATTTGAGTTTTGTTGGCAGAGTTCATTTGATTCACTTAGCATTTCGGGTTAATATTTGAGTTTAACAGAGAAAGGTTAAGATTGATTGACTTTTAACCTAAACATTAGGATGGATTGGACATGAGTTACACACAAAGAAGATAGAAAATGGAAGAGGAGTTGTTCAAAAGCGAGAGAAACATCTTGTTTGCCCCCTTAAGGTTATCCCCTCTTACTTTGAGGAAGAGGTCATGCGAACTCTGAAGTGCATATAAAGCCATAACACGCTGATAAAAGATTTTAAGTTGTTAATTTGCGGATAAATTCTCAAAGACCTTAATAAAGATTTCTTTCTTATTTACCGGGCAGGGGGATCGTGCGGTATACCTGGAACAGCAAGTTAACCTTTATTACCATCGTCGAGTCTGGGCACCTAACACCCTAAAATACTGGACAGTAGTGGGTGGATGGTTCGAATAGATAAATAAATTTACTTTACCAGCTTCGGGGCCTGTTGGAGCACATGCCCGCTTGATCGGTCTCGGAGCTTCAAGTAAACTGAATAAAAAGCACTTTTTAAAAGTATATTTCAGTTTTTATAATGGTTAGTTGTTAGTGTTGTAATTCAGTGTTGATAATATCACTGTCGGGAAAATCTGCGAGGGTCCAGAAAATATTTTATTGGTAATATCAGCGAAAATATTGGCAAGTATAAAAATCATAATATATTCATATTCATTTTTCTTTCTTCTTCTTCTTTTCTTCAGATTTTTAAACATATAAAGCAATAACAACATGAAATAAACACATTGGCACATAAATATGAAGAAAACATTGATACATATGATGTCAAATAGAAATGATACATCAAAGGCGATACTAAATCCTGCTGATCTGTGATAATTGTCCATTCAAGGACTCAAATGTGGAGAACCAATACAAAATAACATCACATATATAAAAGTATCTCATCATCATGAGTTATATGTAGCATAACAAATAAAACTAGCAACTATCTATCTTAAATCACTGCCCTCTCCTCCTTTTACGGGAAAACATGATGGGCTATTTGCTAGGCCTGCCCCTAGTAGTAGAAGTCCCTGACCCTGCCTCTGCACCTAATGTCAAATAATGAGTGCTAGGTATGGGGCTATGCTCTTCTATATCTATAGCAAATGGTCTTGATGTTGATGCTCCCGCAGTGTCCTCCTCTTCCTCCTGCTCCTCTGAGTGTTGCTGCTCCTCCGACTCCGAGTCCTCCTCTTGTTGCCCCTGTTCTAATGGATCATCTGCCACTGGCTCTAACCATGAAGGTGACTCCTCCAAGATGGACTCCTCAGACTCCACTCTCCACAGAGACAATACATCAATATTGTCTAAGGAAATGGCATCTGGATCCATTGGTGATTCTATTTGCCTCACTCGAAGTCGGATGTTGTAATGCGCATACACCAAATCGTTGAAGCGTGC
Organism: Pinus taeda; assembly: GCA_000404065.3. NCBI lineage: Eukaryota > Viridiplantae > Streptophyta > Pinopsida > Pinales > Pinaceae > Pinus > Pinus taeda. The sequence goes on from APFE030211064.1 coordinate 50,598, forward strand.
GAACTCCAACCTGTAATAGTGTAAAAAAAAGTAATGAGTCTTGACTCTTGACTCTTGACACTTGAAGGTCATAAATTAAAAATTAAAAATTACAATAAGTGTAATTGCTCAACTAAAGGCCTGAGCTCAAAGTAATACCTATTGTACTTTTTGGCGTGTATTTTCTCAAATACACTCCAATTGCGCTCACACCCTAAAGAGCTACATGTTTGACTCAAGATTCGTATGGCCAATTTCTGAAAATTTGGTGCCCTTGCACCATAGCTTCGCCACCAAATATCTACAACAAAATAATGAAATAAAAAATTCAAAAACTTAAAACATAATTAAACTTTCAAATAAAAGTTACATACTTGAATTTAAAAAAAAAAATAGAATTATAAGTAAGGAAATTCTAAATTGAAAATTCTAATTTCTAATGAGTGATGACTTGTCACTTACGTGGCATGAAGAGGGTCATTTCCCTAATAGCATCATCAAAGCCAAATAGGCCAACACAATCCCGATAAGACTGTATCTCGCGATTGATTTTGCTACGAAGCTCAGGATCAAGTACCATCCTCTGAATACAGGAATGGAGCCCTTCCATAACCTCGCCATCAAAGTCAAAGTTGCATTTGTATGAAAATGCGGGGTTGAGGAAGAGTGTTGCTGCATGAATGGGTCGATGAAGCATCCCTGTCCACTGACTATCAATGACATCCCATAACATCATCTACCTATCAAGGCCAACAGAACCCTTGTCTACATAATAGGAACGAATGACATCCTTGGCCCTATCCATGCCCTCATACAAATAAGCCATTGCAGGCTTCTCCCCATCCACCAATCTAAGAACCTTTACTATAGGTTCACTAACTACACATGCTTCTCCTACTCCATGCCAAAATGTCTCAGAGTACACCATTTTTGCAATGGCTTTCCCGTCATGTCTCATGTTGTATCTACAATTACGCCAATCATCAGACACAAATATTTGCTTCAACTCGAACTGACAATGAAGCAAAGACTAAAGAGTAATAAAGGTTGTGGCAAAACGTGTGATGGCAGGACGCCGCAACTCCTTGTTTCTAGTGAACCTCCTCATGAGGCTAAGAACAAAAGCATGGTTATAAATAAACTTGGGGATGCTCCTAGCCATATCAACCGCCTCCTTGATGAAGGAGAGTTTCCCCATATCCTCAAACAACAAATCGAGACAATGTGTTGCACACGGAGTCCAGAACAATGTGGGATGCATCTCCATAAGCATTTTTCCGGCAGACACATAATTAGCTGCATTGTCTATTATAACTTGCACCACATTCTGCACACCAATCTCCTGAATGAACCCATCTAACAACTCACATATCGTTGTTGCATCTTTGATATGTTCTGATGCATCCAACGATTTAATAAACATGGTACCTTTAGGACAATGTACCAAGAAATTTAGAAGGGTCCTACCCTTCCTATCTGTCCAACCATCAGACATCACTGTGCATACAGTAACTTCCCATGTTGTTTTCAACTCCGCCAATCTAGAGTTGATGTCCTGCTTTTCTGCTCGAAGAATTGGCCCCTGCAACTCCTCATATGTGGCACTTTTGTACCCTAGGCCCACAACAGCGTAGCATCACACATTAGCTACCAAAATGGATTGGTTTTGGTGATGTTGAGAGGTAAGTCGCTCCAGAAAATACACCTCCCCATGACTCTATCTGCTTCTTGCTTCTCCTTCTTTTTAACAAGCAATTTTATGCCAGGTCGTGCTCCAGGTCCTGTTCGTGGAACAAAAAATGATGACCTCGCAGCCGCACTAGCAGTAGCAGGTGATGGTGTGCCAGCTGTGGAGCCCCTCCCACTAGGGCCACTACCCTCAACATCAAAATCAGGAGAAGATACCCCGAAAGATCTACCTGCACATTCAACTTTGTTTCTTTATGCCTCTTCCTTCTTTCTGTCCTTTTCATCAATTGCCTCAAGAGCTTTTTGTATAAGCTCCGGACTAAAAACTGTATAAACCCCAACATCATGTCCACTGAGTCTAGCGAGATGGTATTTCAGTCGTGTAACCCCACCTGTCATCCTAGTCCCACACAATTTGCATGTAAGATATGCACGATTTGTCCCACCATCAGGGTTCCCATACTCCCAAAATGGGTCCAAGGCTTTTGGCATATTTGTATTCTGTAGTGGGCTAACTCAAACCTAGGGCACCATAAAAAAATTGGAATTAGTAACTTAATAAGTAATACTAATAACCACATCATTTTACAAAACAGTTTTTTTGCTACATTATTTGCAAATTTGCAATTTTGCAATGTGAATTGAAAATTGAAAATTCATAAATTCATTTGAAATTTCATAGATTCATACATAGAATTTACTTTTAGAAATAGGCAAACGGTAAACTTACCTCACTGTTTATAATAAAATTAATAAATAGCCTCTGCAGCTATGAACTCAAAAACAATGGAGTTTTCTCTCCAAATATGGCGAAAAATTGAAAACTTAAAAACTTAAAACCCTTGCATTTTCTCATGGGCATGAAAATCTTTTCAAATGGAAAAAAAAATCAAGCAAAATTATTGTAAGCAAATAGGCAAGCAAGAACAATCCTAAAACTAACAAAAAATTCATTAAAATAGGGGTTTATTTGAACATACCTATTAATGGAAGAAATGAAATTGTCTCACTGTTCTTGAAGCTTAGATCAATGAAATCTGCGTTGTTGGTGGCGATAATAGCTATGGAACGCTCAAACCCTCCTTGGCAGCGAGCACATAGCTCTCCCCTCCCTTCTCTAGCAATCAAAGATGAAAATGATTGAAAAAAAACCAAAATCGGACTTTTATAACCCACGCAAAAATTTTTGATTGTCGCTAGGCGATATTTTCGATCGTCGCGCGATATTTTGCCGAAATATCGACGATATTTCAGAAATATCACAATATTTAGGCTCGCCGAAAATATCGCGATATTTACGAATATCGCTGATATTTTGGCGATATTATCAACACTGTTGCAATTTGTTCTAGAAATCCACTTTCCTTAACTTCTAAACTTTCATATGAAGGCTTATTCGAGTAAAAGATGTGCACAAGGATCAATGGTGAGGACTAAAATTTGATAGGAACCATTGCTTGCATTTATTCATTATGTTCGTATTATTTTTTTTTATTTTTTTCAGAGGGAAAAAAACTAACTAGTATATTTTTATTTGAACCAAACCTAATAGGTAACATATGCTTTAAAAAACCATCATCCATTGTATAGGCATCAACCAGATATTTAAAACTTAAATACTGTTTGTAGAGTACAGTTTCAAAATGGTGAGAATGTTCCTGGAAGAATGCTACAAAATTTAAAACATTGAGAATATCTAGATAAAAAGTATGCTGGAGAATAGTATAAACCAAAAAACGCCACTACGGAATGGAAATCCTACCATATTCTGAGATGTTTTCTGCAGTAAAAAAAGAGAAATACATGAAGTCATCTGGATCCTGAATGCCCAGCTTGGAGAGAGAATCCGCAACACAGTTGGATTCCCTGTAGATGTGGGCGATCGTGAAGCTCTGAAACTGATGCAACAGGTGCCTGATTCGCTCTCGCCACCCTCGAAGGTTGGGTGGACCAAACACCGATGTGCCTAGGAAGGCATCAATGATGGTCTTAGAATCCCCATATATGTTTATGTTCAGGATATTCTTTGATAGTGTGAACCAAAGAAGTCCCCAAAAGGCATCTCAACTCTAGTATTTGAGCCCCTCCCACCCTTCTAGTGCAGCTTGTAATATGAGAGTGCATCAATACGGAGCCAATCCCCACATCCACACAGACCCTGCTGGGAAGCACAATCAAAATATCCATCCATTAAAGCGATGTGTGGCAAAGTGAATCTTCTAGACATGTCCTTGGATGTCCACACACCGCGGAGGCATATAGTCCAGCGATGAGAGGACCTTTGAAACAATGGAGTGAGTGTTGATTGACACCCCTCGCAAAATGTAGTGGTTGCGGGTTTCCAAATCTCCCAGAAAGTGAACAGACCCACCCTAGATGCTCCCCATCTCAGACAGTGTTCGATAGATATAAATGTGGTGGAGGGTAACCTGCAAAAAGACAATATAATAGACCAAATATGTAAAGTAGTTTTACAATGAATGAGAAGATGGTTTACCAATTCTGCCCCCTCACGACACATAATACAGCAATGGAAATAACAAAGATCATAAAAAGACAACCATGCACAATGGAGACAATATTTTTACTCTAGGAAACCCAACAACTTTTCTTTAGAAGAAATCATACTTATGCGAGGTTTACAAATCAGCAATTTGTCTAGAAATATGTGCCAATATCCAAGTCAAAATTCCTATCAAACTTGGTCAAATCAACAGTTAGTCAACATTGGTCAAACTAGCTAAAAACTCAAATTTAGTCAAACTTTTGGCCTAGTCAAATTCAGCCCTACAATCAACCTACAACCTTCCCATGATCAAACTTGGTCAAGCAGCAAACCTGCAACCTTCCTATGATCAAACTTGATCAAATAGCAAGTCAAAACTCGATCAAACATAGGTCAAATCGGCTTGGTCAATGTAAGTCAAACTCGACCTCTATCTCCACACGTTCAACTTCCAAGAGAGATCAAAAAATGATGAAGAGAGAGAATAAACTTGCTCTTGCTTGTTGGAAAAAAATGAGATGTCACGTCATCTATTTATACTTGTCAAATGGGGTAAAATAACCCAAGGGACACCCTTTCATGAGTTGGTCCAACTTGACTTTTTGGGGCTGACATGTCACTCCAAAAATAAATTTTATTTAATTCTTCTAGATGTTGGAAAATCAACTAGGGCATCATATTTAACTTTAACATTTTCTTTAAATGACATTTACTTGTGATATCAAGTTCTTCTTGTCATTATTATGTTTATGTTCTCACCATCAAATAAATGCTAGAACAATAAAAGATCACATGAACACAGGATATAGGCTCTAATCCAAGGCAAAACCCCTCTAAAAGGGGAAACCCATAAGAACTTTCTCTTCTTATAGAATAAATTCAAAGGAGATTTCCAAGACTAAACCCTAGACCAAGGCTCTCACCAAAAGCAAGTCAACCAACTTGCCTTCTAATACAAGGTCTTCAAAATAGCGAAACAGAAATTCCTCGTAGTCTGGTCTTTCTTCCTGCAACGCGGAAATGAAGAAACTCTAGCAAAATCTAAGGACCTCGCATGAGAGAACAATAGATGATGTAGATCAGATCCTCTTGATACTTTCTAACCTCTTTGCATCCCTTTAAAACCGCAAACAACATTCAAGAGAAGGGTGTGTATGTACCCCCAAGGAGGTCGAAGTACCTCCTTTATATAGCCTTTTCAAGAGGCTCTTTAAGCCCTCTTAGGCTGACTTAAGCAAGGTTGTCTGACTTGTCTCTTGGAGCCCTCTAGACACTTCTAATTCAAAAAATAATATTTGTTTCTTTGATAGAAGTGCCCAATAGGGTCTTTAACAATGTAACAATGACCTTTGACTCATAACAAACCCAATAATCATACAATGGATGCTTTGACCTGTTGATCATTGACCGAAGCACGAAACCCATGCTTTATAAATAAATAAAAATTACAATTTTCTTTCTTCTTTTGATCAATACATAGATATTACATCATTACATAAGTCAAATGATAGTTATGAAGATCGAAACTAGTTACATTCTTCAACACTCCCTCTTAACTAGGGAGGTATTCATAATTGTTCAACTGGTAAAAGGACAATACTCCCTTTGAAAAGTTTCTCACAAGAAGAGTTGGATTGATAAACCATCTTGTAAGCATCAACATTATGGTCCACTAGCATTGTCTCTGAGACCTAACTAGACAAGCTCTACTTCATTCAAGAGCATTATGTTGGGAGGCTTTACGTGTGATACCCCACTACCTCTCACATACTCCATCCAGAGGTCCACATGGTATGTCCTTTTAGGACTATTCTTATCTTGGATTCTTGGCCTTGAATCCTTAAAGAAAATAGGTCCTCTTCAACCACTCTTATCTTGGACACCTGTCATATCCTCAAAGAGTGTCGACCTGCGAGACTACTTCCTATCTTGGATTCCCAATCCTCAAGGACTGCTAACCTTAAATTCTTATCCAATCCTCTAGGCACCATTCTTTCCTTATCGTCTTCACTAATACTTAGAGTTGTTAGTCCCGGTCTAGTGCGTGACACACAAGGATAAGAACTATCCACTATCACTCCCTCTCAAACAGGGAGGATATCCTGCTCCTATTCAAGGAGACTCCTTTTTACTCCCTCTCAAATCTAGAGGAGATTCCAGACTTCAACAAGTTCTCTTACTTGTTTATTCATTCAACTATAAGTTCCTCAAATATTGCATGGCTCCCTCTTTCCTCTGCATCTCATTATACCAATCATACTTCCTTTCTTGGTATCACAGGTCACGAAGCCATTTTTTCATGATAGGTTCCAGGTCATTCATTTTACACATCACTTTCATCTTATCTTCATTCATGAAGGCATTTTGTCAAGCCTTCCTAGACTTCAAGTTGATCATAGTTTCATAGAAAGTGATCTTCCTTCTCATAGTACAAACTTTGACCTTCAGATCATCTTTTCCAACTGCTACCTTCCAATCCCCAGATGAGCACATCTTGATATACAATGTTGCCATGTATTATAGATTGAGTTCCTCTTCATATTTTTCAAGTATTGAATCCACACAGTTGAACTTGTCTCAATTTTCATCATGAATACCTACAACATTCTTCCAGGTAGCAAAACAACATGTTAACCAGATAACCAATAATAGATATTAACAACAAATTCACCTCATCATGACGACATTCTCAACAAGGCATCAACATCTCCATAGACCATCTCCACACAAGTTTAACTTTATGCATCAGAGTGCCTAAGGATCCAACTTGATTACCAAGTTACCATTTTCTTCTGGAGATCATGTTAGATGTTGAACATATATATTATAACAAAGAAGTATTCAACATTCCATTCATTCTAGAGTAATTCAATTACACAGGCATCATAATTACTAACTTTTCTTTCAGGATTTATATGAGTCCTACCCAAAATTTATATCAAATATACATTCCTATGCTTTCATACAATCATGTAGATGATATTAGACCTTAAATGAATTAGCATCTCATATTAAAGAGAAATGGATCTCTTTCCTTATGATATTTCAACATGACCACCTGCAATTCATCATCCTTCAAGAGAATTGTCATGAAGCTTCTTCCCAAAACCTCCAAAGTGATGGTTCTTATAGGACCTTGAGGATCCACCTTAGCAGGATGATTGTCTATAGCATAATGTTAGATAATGAAAGGATGAACCTTATGCAAGATGATCTCAAATTTTTAAAAGACTAAATAATTCTCATAAAGCAATTTAATTAAGTATAATTTAAAACATGCTACATACCTTCATCGGTGTGATACTAAATCAAGAAATATAATGATGAATTCTTACTCCTTTAATGAACTTGTTAGCATCAATACTTCCAGGGTCCTTACAGTTACCTCCTTCCATCATGCTCACCAAAGTACAAGTGTTGCTTTGCTTCCTCCATTTGTACCTACGTTATTCATCGACAAGTACAACCAAGCTAGATATACACTAACAAGAGAATGAAGACAGTTTTGTCAACCTAGGGCTTTCATGGAATCTTAGAGGATGAATTCTTAGGGTTTTCAAATACAAACCCTAACCAACACTAGGGATATGATATCATACCTAAGACTTCATTCAATTCCATCCTCTCTAGGTTCTTCCATACACCCTAGAGTACCTACAAACCCTAGAAATCAAGAGTTAGGGTTTTTATGAGGGAACAATCAGATAAGGGTTAGGTTTTCCTCATGACTAGGGTTTCTAAATGCCAAGTAGGGTTCATAAATCCTTGTTACCAACAACCCTAGAATCAAACATGTCACAAAAACCTAATACATTTCATGTTATACCTTTTATGTATATAAACAATTATACATACCTTATTTCTACATGATCATTGGAAGTATGCTGCAAAGTCTTCTTCTATATGCCACAATCTTCCTACTATTTTCAAGAGTGAAAACTCCAAAGGTGGAAAAGTCAAAGACTGCCTTTAAGGGTATTGCTACTTCCATTGATGTAATGATTGAGATGCTCATCATAAGGTGACTAATTGTTTCATATTGCTATAGTCCTAAGTTTGGTTCCAATACTTCTTCTAGCTCCAACAATATCACAAAGGTTTGGTACCTATTTTAGATTATGGAGCTCCTGAAGATTATTTGTCTCTAGCCTTGGTCCTTTTAGAACACTCACTGATATTGCTTGAGACAAAGCTTTAAAATGACTTTCCATTCAGTGGACTCGTATAGTCTTCAAGTTGATTGCTTCGTATAGTCTTCGTTGTCCTTTTCAGATATTTTTAACCTATACATAGAACCTTCTACCTCCTAAAGTAGTGTACAAGACTTCGACATCTATAACAGAGTTCTGGTCTATCAAAAAGGATGGTCTTTTCAGGCTTGGTTCTTCCTTCAATTACCTCAGCTTTCAAGTAGATTGCAAGTCTTCGAACCACGGTGATCTCTTTAGTTTTCAATGTCTTGACCTTAGCTTTGATTCCATGGTGGAAAATCAAATTAGGGAAGCTTATATAACTTTAACATTCTCCTTGCATGACATTTACTTGTGATATTAAGCTATTGTCATTAATATGTTTATGTTCTCGTCATCAAATGAATGCAAGAACAATAAAGATCACATGAACACAATATATAGGCTCCAAGTCAAGAAAACCCCTCCAAAGGGGAAAACCCAAAAGAACTTTCTCTTCTTATAGAATACATTAAAAGGAGACTTCCAAGACCAAACCCTCGACCAAGGCTCCCACCAAAAGCAAAGTCGACCTGCCTGCCTTCCCATACAAGGTCTTCAAAATTGAAAAACAGAAATTCTCCATGGTCTGATCTTTCTTCCTGAAACTTGGACCTGAAGAAACTCTAGCAAAATCTAGGGACCTTTTACTGGGAAAAATTTACCTCATCAACATCAAGGGAGACCACCTGATCAGGGCTCCAAATTTAACCCTTTTATGTTGAAGATGGTGGTTCCGACTGGTTATGGGCCCAGTTAGCCTAACTAGTAAGACTAGCCAAAAGGTTATCCTAATATGCTAACCTATCCTAATATTAAGGTTATATCAAATGTTAATTTGTTAGTATTTATCCTTTATGTTATGTTCGTTATGTTAAGTTAGTATCAATCCTATGATACTATGATAATTATATGTTAATGCATATCTATCTAGCTATGTTTCTAGTTCTATGTTAGTGTTGGTGTGAAAATTCTTAGCAAGTGTACCAAAAATGTCCCACTTAAGTCACTGGTGACTAGTGACCCTAACAATAGAATATGGTTGTGTCTATGCTTAATATCTGCAACAAAATGTTAGAAAAGACCTGCAGAAAAATATATTATGCAAATAGAAACATATAACAACAAAAAGATAAGCACAACAACCAAATGGAGAATGTAAATGATCAATTTTATTAATAAAGAACAATACACCTGATGAGGAGACATTATAGAATTGGGTCTATCTATCCCCCTCCATGGGATGGGTCCTTCTTGACCTTACACTTCAACAATATTATGCTCTCTCTCAATGGTATATGCAATGGGCAAAAAAGAAACTAGGGGTGTTTGATCTCAAGTGGGAGCTCAAATGTCATGAGACGATAATGGTGACGATGAGTAATGATTTAACAAATATCTCATGAGGAAATTAGGGGATAAATGTGGAATAATAAATAAATAATGATTTTTTTATTTATTCCAAGGTGATTAAGTCAAAAGTGATTAGAAATAATCATTAAATAATTTTTATATAGAGTAATGATTTATTTAATTATTCTCATGGGATTTTTTTATTTTATTTTAATGAGAAATAATTTAGGAAAATGGTTCACTAAATTATTCCCTATGGTGAAAGTGGGTTTTACCATGGAAAAATTCATTTTACATGTTGTATTTTGATCAACCTAGTAATAAATGGCTAGGTGAACATTTTTAGGTGATAAAAGATTGTCCCCTAACGTAAGAGTGTCAGGAGCAAATTGTACGATCGAAATACGTTGTATTTTTCACTTTCACGAGGCACTGAAGGGTAGTCAGAGAGAGAGAGAGAGAGATGGGAGAGAGAGAGAGAGCATTGAAGCAATTGAAGGAAGCACTGATATTGGAGGGGTCGAGACCTACTTGTTTGATAGAAGTCTCCTTTTATTGGTAAGTACATAATCTCAAATGAGGCGAGGGAGGCATACCCATTCCCACCAAGATAACCGAGTAAAAATAATAATGGTGTGCCCAACAATGTGGGTCTAAGCAATAAATTACATGATACATGGTATGTTGGCATCAATGGGTCAGAAAATGATACAATGATATAATGAGTCCCATTTACATAATGTGCCTGGAAAACAGAGGTTGGAACTAATACAATGAAGTTTGTTGATTTGAATATAACAGGACTTCAAAAGATGATGGACTTCGTAACTTACTTGAATTTATCAAAGTGGACGTTGAAGCGTAACTTCCTCACTTCAACTAGAGATATGCGTGGACTGCGCGACTCCCTTTCGCTTCTCCAACATGCCTTACAAGCTCATCAACTCGGAAGGTCTTGGAACAAACAGTCCTCAGACTGGCGGCCCAGCAGGCTTCAATATTAATTCAAAATAAGATTACACACCATAGATAGCCTCAAGTCAAGAGCTTGTCTAGCCTCTGATCTTTGAGAGCTCAGAATACAAAATACACACTCACCACTCACTCTGCCTTTACTATCTATAACACACCTATTTATAAAAACTTATGAGAATAATTGAGGGTCCTTGTCTGACATTACTTAGTCATGACGGTGTCTGCTCAAATATTCTTTAGTACAATAATGCAATTCAATAATATAAAAGATACAAATGCATTATCTTAGTGCCGATACTTTTAGTCAGTATCATAATCGAATTCACAATCTGATTCTGACGGAGTGCATTCTCTTTTCCATGAATATGTCAATTCTGACAGTCTATCTTGTGGATGTTTCCATGAGGATGTAAGCCACGATAGATATTCTTTTTCCCATGTGGGATCATTTTGTACTTGCGCATCTTGATAAACATCAACAAATACGGTTTCTTTTTCTTCGTCTACTTTTGCTTTTCCTTTAGGGTGATGAATTGCTGTTGAAGATGCTTCTTTCTGTGGTGCATGTGAACTTTGTCCTTTGTCATAGGAAAACTTTATCGAATCTGATGTTTTCCGTAAGCTCTTTGATGGGAAGAGATAATCATCTTTATTCCATCTGTTCACATATGCAAAGGGATCAATTTCAATTCCAAGAAAAGAATCTTTTTTACTTTTTCTAAAATCTGGCAAAGACTGTACTGCCAGTTCAACCCCATCTAAAAGATTCCATTTAAAAATTTGAAACATGCTCACTGACTGTTCGATTGTTGTTTGCACCCATAATTTGCACTGATGACTGACGTGTCCTTGATCTTGCCATCCTATTTCAAAAATCATTGATGAACATACTCTGTTTGATAAAAGTAGATTTATGAGACATACAGAATCTTTTGTCCAACTTCTTGAGGAGACACTAATTGTTATTAATGCCTTTTGGTTGATAATCAATCGTAACACTCCATGTTTTCCTTGCATTGGCTCTAAGGTTTTAATCATTGAGATTTTATCTGGTAATTTTAATGAATGGAATTCTTGAAGCCACATAGAAATATTTTTTATCTGTTATGGATTTTCTACTAATGTGGACTCTAGAATACTATCCATACCATACATTTGTGCAAATGGGTTAGGCTCTATTGGATTACGGAATTCCATACTCTGATAATCCCAAGGTTCTGTAAAAGTTCTGAGATACTAAAGAGTTCTCACTATGCACTCGGATGCTCGAATTTGAACCTTCTTTTGACATTTACCATTCCTTATCTCCCAATCTGCAAAAGGCTGAAACAATTCAAATTGCGGAAAAGAATCTGTAGACACAAAATTTTCATCAGGTTGTTGTAGGAAGGCGACATCAAGTTCTTCAAATAAATCAAGAATTCTTAAGGATGTTAAAAAATTTTGAACTCCTTGGTGCATATTAATTTCTTCAAGATCCAGCATTTTTGCACAGACATACACAGCCACTGAAAAATCTATTCCACCAATTATTTGATAATAATTCAAAATTTTGAAAACCTGTATCATTGCATCTGTAAAGTGATTGTCCCAGGTATTATCAAGAAGTTTGAAATAAACCTTCACTTTTAGATTCGGCAGAGGATAAACATTTACCAGTTCTTCATTAAGATTAAGAAAAATACCAACATTTTTATGCTGCTAGGCCTGACAATTCTGAATCCATTGATTTCTTCTTAATCGTAGACCAATCACCTTTTTTATTTGTTCAGCAATATCAAATAAGAGAAATTCTAAAATTTTGAAACGTTGTACAAAAGTTTCAAAATTATCATCAAAAGCAAATTTTCCTGAAATCTCGAACATACTTTGTTTATGTACATGAACCTTATTCATTTCTCTTGTTAGAGCATCTGCCAAAAAGTTAGAATTTCCCGGGATCCATTCGACATCAAATTCATACATCTGAAACCACATTTTCCAGGCTAACAATCTTCCACGAGCTAACTGTTTTGAAATCTTTGCATTCAGGAAGTATTTAAAATTCATGGAATCAGTACGGATTAAAAATTCTGTGGGAGCCAGATAAATTTCAAATTTCTGGATTCCATTGAAAATAGCAAGGGTTTCTTTCTCTGCAGGAAAATAACCTTTTTGATGTTTCTGAAATTCTCCCGAGGCGTATGCACAAAGAACTTCTTCAATTTCTTCTCCTACTCTTATTCTTTCAAGAAGTATAGCTGCCCAAAAATTATCTGAAGCATCTGTCTGTAAAATTAGAAATCCATTACCTGGCGGTTTTAATGCAGGCAGATTCTGACATTCTTTCTTCAGTAATTTAACTGCATTAGTAGCTTCATCTGACCAACCACCATTAATATGTTGTCGAATTGGAGAGGTTTTTTCTGAGAGATTTGGGATATATTTATGTACATAATTCAAAATCCCTATAAATCTCTGAATCATGTGTTTATCTGCCAATTGATCAGGGAATTCAGACAATTTTGTTAAAACATGCGGCTGCATCTGAATTTTCCCATTGCTGATATGAATTCCAAGAAAATCAATATTTTCTTGAAAGAGTAGCATTTTCTTTTCAGATAACACAAGGCCATGTGCCTTGGCCTCATCAAGAAATATTTGCAAGTGTCTTAAATGAGATTCTAGATCTGAGCTATGTACAAGAATATCATCAATATATACAACAATAAAATCATATTTACTGAAGATATGATCCATTCTTCTTTGAAAGAAGGCAGGAGCATTCTTCAATCTGAAAGGAACAACTTTCCACTGGAAGAAACCTGCAGGACATGTGAAATCAGTCTTGTGGCAATCCTCTTCTGCAATCTGAATCTGATAATATCCCGATTTCATATCAAATTTGCTAAACATTTTGCTTCCTTGGATTTTCTGCATAATAGTTTCTTGTCTGGGCATAGGATAGTTAAAGCTTTTGGTTATTGCATTTAATGGCTTATAATTAATAACCATTCTATCCTTACCACGAACAATTTCTGAATGATTTCTGACAAGAAATGCAGAATAGGAGTAATGAGATTCACTTCTTTCAATCAACTGAAGATCTAGCAATTCTTGAATTTTCTTTCTCATTTCTCTTTCTTCAGCAGGGGTGCATGGTATTAATTTACCGGTTACCCCATTATCATGCAGTGTCTTTATTTCTTGCTGTGGACTTTCTGTAGTCCAAAATTCCTGAGGGTTGTTTGAACAACATTGTAACAATTTTTCATGTAGACTAGTATGTTCAACCGACCAATTTGGATCTCTATTGGCTTTCTGAGTAGGTTGTGATTTAGTCTCATACATCATTAATACTTCTTTCCAATCATGAGAATCATTCTTTATTTTCTTGGAACCTATCTTCTTTTGACTCTGCTCTCTTCTAGCTTCTGAGTTTGCCATTGTTAATCTTGGAATAGCTATTGCTTTCTTTTTAACATTGCAGATAATTTTATCTTCACTTATTGTTACCGGCAGTACTGAATTAATAAATGGTATGCCTAAAAATAGACTTGCAAAAGCATCATAATGCTGAATAGCAGAGATTTTGGTAGTAACCCCCCCAAGTTTCAAAGAAATGTTATCTACATAGTGGGTAAGGTTAACTGATCCACCAATAGTTTCTGAAACAGGAATATGCTGCAAAGGTTTTCATAAACCTTTAAAAAGAGATGGGTGTGCAAGATTATTAAATCCACCAGTATCAATAAAAGCATCAACACTGATCCATTCACCACGGACTTGAACTTCAACTGGAATGTATAAAAGGTTATTTGATTTGACCATCTTTTTCAAAAAAGCATTCTCTTCTTTTAAAGCAATACTATTTACAGGAAGTGATGAGGATGAAGACGCAACTGTTTTGGGATATGGACAAAAAGAACTCACAGGTGGTTGTGGAGGCAAGGAATTCAAACTGGAAAATGAATCCTTTAGGTCTCCTATAGTAACAGCTTCAATAGAAGAATTATTTGAGTATTCTTCTGTGTAATCATCTGTCTCAGTTTCATCACTATAATGATGTTCTTCTTCCCACTCACTGGGTTCACTTTCAAAACCAGAAGAACAAATATTCATTTTTTGGTTGATTTCATCAAGAGATTCAGTATCAGATAGTGAAGCATCAATCAAGATATATACATCAGACACCTCATCATTTGAATCTACTACGGACCAATTATCTGCAAATTCATCAATCTCAAAACAAGCTTTCAATTTATTAGAGGAACTCTTGGGGCACTTTCTAGCAAAATGTCCTTCTTGCTTACAAATAAAGCAAGCATTATCTCTTTTTGGCTATTTCCTCTTTTTAACATATCTAAATTTTATGAATGGTCTTCTTGGATTAGCAACTCTTTTTGGTCTGTATTTACCATATTTCTTGGTTTTTCTTTTTCTGAAAGGAGTCCAGGGTAATACAGAACGACATACATTCAGATTTGGAGAAACATTATGAACCTGTTTTTGCCAACATAAATACTTGACTTTTTCTTGACATCTGAATAGGAGATCTATCCAATAGATTTGTTCAATCTTTTTATTTTGAACTTCAATATCTTTCATAATCATGTCTCCTAAATTTCCAGGTAATTTTGACAGGAAAGCAACCTTTTGAGTAGGGTCATTATTTAATTTTGCTTTGAAAACTTTGGCCATATAGTCTGACCCAAATTGATCTAGATCTTTTAAGTCTTTCAACTCCATCCTAGTTAGATCAGTAATTATTTGCTTTCGTTCATCAGTAGGTTCAGGGACAAATTGAATAAGCAACAAAACTTCTAAAGTAGCAAGACCCAATACTGCAACATTTTGTCTTTCTTCATTTGAACCAGCCATCCACCAATCCCACACAATACTTGCCATTCGTTTTTCTGCTAGCAAGAATATTGAAAAATTATCCAATTTAGACACTACTTGCATTTGATATAAAGCACCAATCCATATTCTGATTGATTCAGCTAGATTTTTAGATTTATCCAGATCTAATACATACCCAGATGAATTAGTAGCAAATAAATCCTCTTCGAGTCTTGGATATTTTGGTTCTTTATGCATGTTAGCTTTCTGCAGGGAGGGCATTATGAATGATGGAAATAAAGTAGCAGCATTTTCAAAGGTAGCCAATTCTTCTTTGTTTTTGTAAACTGAAGTTGACCCTGGCTTGTCTGTTCTAAAACTGACTTGGCTATTGCTAGACTCGGCTACTTCTTCTTGAGAATCATTAGTTTCCCATTTCTGAGGGATTTCCATAGTTCTAGAAAACTTTGGAGGTTGTGACTCTTTTTTCTTCTTTTCTCTTCTCCTTCTTTCTTTTTCTTCTCTGCGCTGCTGATCAGTTGTTTGTTCATCATGTAGAAGTTTAAGATTTTCCAGAATTAATTCACTTTGACTTCCCAAATCATCTAAAACTTCTTCTGCATGGGCACACCATGTAGTTAAATAATTGCCGATCTGATATATTTGATCAAGATCATTTGTATTTTGTGCATTATGTTCAATCAATGGAGCACAATCTGCACGGGTGGTTGGTTGCCAAGAAGATGATGAAGTGGTACAAAACTTAGTATGAGGAGGCCACTTGCCACCTTTTACATATCTTCGATTGGCATATTGCCATTCTTCAACAGGAGGGAAATAACCTATGCGATGCATTTTATTTACAGAGGGTAAGAAAGGTTTGGACTCTGGTATGTACAATTCATTAGAAGATAACACAGGCTCATACTGACTGACTTCTTGAATATTAGATAAATCATGACTGCTAGAAGGGACATCAGATGTAGTAATAGGAAGCACATATATTTTCTGCCTGGTGACCGGACGAGGTACTTTTGGCCTTGGAGGAATCAATTTGATTTGGCCATTATCAATAGCAACTTGTTTTACTTTCAGTTCAGGTTTTTTCTCATCAGCTATGGATTTATATTGGAAATACCAATTTTCGGGTAATTCAGCAGGATCATACAAGACACCTTCAACTTGGGCATTGGATAAGCCGACAGTGACACAGTCTTTTAGAACAGGTTGTTTAAGCTTTGGATGTGCAGTATTTGTAAGCTGAAATGAAGCTTGTCCAATTACAGAAAGATATTCACTTTCTTCTGCCATAGATATTCCTTGAACCCCAGTTAACAGTTTCCAACAATCTTTCAAATGTACACCATTCAGGCTGATGGCATAATCAGGATATATTGTCCCATATTGACAACCTGTGGCTAAGTTTCCCATTATAGTTCCAATCCTAGCATGATCATAATTCTGATGACGGGTATCAAACAATTCAGCAATGCAAGGAGTGTTTATTCCATGACGAAACAAAGGGGCAAGACCTAATCTTATTCCTCCAAAATGAAGATAATAATATTTTCCTTCTTTTGCATACTGGCAAAATTTTTTGATTTCATCATCAGAGAATAAGTTTAAGGCCAGAATTTGGGTAGAAGGTCCAGAAATTTTTATTGTTATTTCTACCTCTTTCAGAAAGTTCTTCCGTTTAAGAACAAACGTCAGTAGCATGCAAAGCAGGAGGAGTCCATTTAGTTGGATCTTCAACTATCTCATGATTTTCATTCTCGTTTATGTCAGATTCAACCGATCGGGACGAAACTTCAGTAATTACTTTTCTATCGATTGAAGAAAATGAGCGTAAGAGGTTGGCCATATTTATAATCTAAACCAGAGATTGACTAAAGAAAGCGTTTATCTACTCAGCACAATGTAAAACAAAGATGCCTTTCAAAGGTTGCCTGGCTTTCTCTAGGCTCTGTCTATAGATTACAGACTCAGGACTAGAACAGGGCTCTGATACCAATGTTTATAACAGGACTTCAAAAGATGATGGACTTCGTAACTTACTTGAATTTATCAAAGTGGATGTTGAAGCATAACTTCCTCACTTCAACTAGAGATATGCGTGGACTGCGCGACTCCATTTCGCTTCTCCAACATGCCTTACATGAGACATAAAGCCCCTAAAGTCGTTATGGTGAGGGGAGATCACAACCAAAGAAGCCATGTTCAATAGGAAAGGGCTTTGAAGATCAGAATGACCATCTGACATAGAAGTGCATGTCGTGGGCTCTGTGATTGGCAAAAATAGAGCCATTCAAATCTACATAACTGCATCTAAGGTTGGATCATGATCTACTAACATTCGGGCATGTGGGGGGCTACCTAAAGGGCCACCCCCTCATGAGGTTTGGAACATCTCACACACACCCAGGAAATGCCACTACCATATGTTGGATCACTGGACCATCAAGTGTACGATTCTCGATCGTGCGATAATGCGCTAGAGTAAAGCACGCGATAAACAATCAAGTCAAAGGGAAACGAGGATTCCCTTTGCTTGATTTGATGTATCGAAAAATGATGAAGGTTGTAACCAAGGTACATTGCCATCTAGACCACTCTCCTAGAAACATTATGTTGAAGTGGACAGAAGAGGTCCTGCCAGAGTTCAGGTAATGAGGATTCCTCAAGAAAGGCACGAGGATCATAACATTGTGACTTATATAGACTAACATCGGGGATGATGATGGAGGAATGGGGGGACTGGTGGACTTATGACTTCCCTTGTCAGAGCATAATATGCAAGGTTGACCTAGCAACGACTGATACGATTTTGGAGGGGATGGTTGATTACTCAGATGAGGGTTTTTTAAAGACATGCAGAATAGTTGGAGGCCAAACGTGAGCGAAATGGGATGAATGTGAATCAAAGAGGGATAATGTACTGTAACAGGACTCAATGGGACTTTGAAAATATTCCATGCATGTAGGGGTGACTCATCTCTGATGCTCTGAACAAGGGGGCCTCTATGATGCTACCACATGGGGAAGGCCCTAAGGGGATCATCAAAACATGGGTAAGAAGCAGTTACTCATGATGAAACTTGACACATAATTCGATTGGTGCAAAGGAAAGGTGGTACCAGAGTACAGGTGACTCATATGAAGAGATTCAATTTTAATAGGTGGCAAAGTGAGACCTCATGGAAAAATTGGCTTCCTAGTGAAGCTTCAAATTACCAAAAATGAAGAGAGAGCCATTATAGAGCTTAGTGAGAGCTTTCCAATGGTTTTGACGATTTGTCAAATCAAGCTACGATTTGCTTGTAATGGCCAACAAAAAAAGAACTAGGGTTTTCTTATAAAAGGGCTTCTTGCTCCCAATTCCAATTCAATTGTGCATTACGTTGTTGGAGAATTTGGAGAAGAGGAGGAGGGCCTAAATCTTGGTGACTTGTAACGGAAAAACCGACCGTTAGATTTTTTATCTGCGACTTTCTGGTTGGTAATCGTACTTGTCTAAAATGGAATTAATGCTTCGTGTAAGGATGGTTCCTGGTGAAGAATTAGGGAAATAAGAATACAGGAATGAACTGCTAGAGAAGGTCTAAAATCATCCCCACACACCAAGTCAAACATGGGGACCTAGTGGTAAGTGTGGCATCACATAGAGTAGAATGTTTCAATGTATTGTATGAATCATCAATGATATGAGATGTGTATATGGCTCATCGAAGAGGTTGGTAGAACAAACTATCCAAGGAATGAAAGGATAATCGATCATAATAGGAATGAAAGGATAATAGGTCGAGACTGGTATTAATTAAGTGAGAGGGTGGCCAAGGGGAGCCATCATGCCCCCAAGCATGAGATGTTTCCCCCTAGCATATGATGATGGGGGGAAATGATCGGGTATGCAAACGTGGGAATGATGCCCCCAGCTAGATGAGTTTGTGGAGTGCATTTATGTTCCAGGTGTTCAAATAAGGGCTTCAAGCATCTGAGCCTACTTGCACAAGATCCTCCAAAGGATGATGAGTATAGGGGCATATGTGCCCCCCAGTTTTGTATTTATGGTTAGAGAATGCTATGGACATATCAGATGTATTTAAAATAGTGGACTCTAAACACTTATTATGGATGTTTTGATACATAATGTGGTTATGCATGATTTGACGATGTTGTCACCATTTGTTGTATGGTTGTCTTCTTATGGGAAGAATAGATAGATACAGTTGGAGAAGGACATTGGTGGATTTTCAATCTCATTTGGTATTATATGTGTAAGTCAAAGGGACTGAATTTCTGGGTTCGCATACATGGTGTCACCATACCAAAGGGTGGTTTTTAATATGATGAATTGATGCTCACTTAGACGACACAGTGATTGAACAACAAAAATATCAAAGGGACTAGGTTGTCGATGTAAGATTGAGGGATGATTAAGTGGATCATCCCCATTCTGATTTGGAGTGATATGGGAATCTAGATGTTTTTCTGCATGGGGAAGAACGATGGGACTAGAATCAACACTACCAAATGTGATAAAAGGGTTGGGGACAATTGCATCTCCTAGACTTTTGAAAATGGATGCCCCTTACCCAAATATAGGTTGACAATGTAATAGCCACAAGGTGGATGTGGTTTTAACTCTTGGGTTCGAAGCAAGGGGTAGTTGAACCGATCATCATCATGGGAGACATGGTTCACATGTGCATCGTTTGAAAGAGGGGACAAATGATTAGTGAATGTGACATCCACTGTGTAAGATAAATTTTTTAACAGCGATTCTAAATCTTTTAAAGAATCTCAAAATCAAAACATATAAGTCCAGGAATACCTCCAGCCATTGATGCTCTTGTTGTACAGTCCACTTGGTTCTTCACTTCAACAGCACTCCAACTGAAAATCTGAAGGCACTTCCAAGCTATGCTCTCTCAGCTAGATGGTGTAAACAACTGAAGAGGATTGAGATGCTAGCTTGGGGACCAATCAGATGAATTTACAGCCAAGCTTCCATCAAGCTTCTAATGGCTATGTGTCAGCTGTTCCATAGATCAAGGTAGAGAACTCCAGATGGAGTAATGGACCACTTCAGAAGCTCCAACCAGAAAATTAATTAACTGAAGTTAATTTCCTTAATTTAAGGAAATTACTGCAGTTGGTTTCCTTAAATTAAGGAAAGACTGTAGTTCAGTTCCATAACTGTAGGTTATAGTTGGAAGAACTTAATGGAGCTTAACATTCTCCCACTTGGTCCATACTTCCAAACTTAATGTCTCAACTTAAAAACCATTGACAATCTGTATTAAGCAATAGATACATGAATCATGGCGATAAGTCCTCTAATGACGAGTATTATCTTCCATGTATTACTATGTATTTATTCTTATATTATAATTTATGTGGCAACAATTTCTTAATGAATAAACCTTATGTTTATTCTTGGTCCTTCTTAAGTGAATTTTCTCAATCAACTTAAGGTGCACATAAATATGAGAAAAAAACATCACAATAATTAAGAATTTCAATAATCATTGTCCATACAATGAAAAACTGCATAATGGAACCAAGTCCCATATTCATTATATCATCCTTGAATTTAAATCGTGGCATGCCCTTAGTCAAAAGATCAACGATCATCAATTCAGTGCTAACGTGCTCAATGACCACTTTCTTTTCTTTAACACGTTCCCTTATAGCTAAATACTTAATGTCGATGTGTTTATTTCGACTCCCACTTTTGTTGTTTTTAGCCATAAAACAACAGCTGAATTATCACAATATATTCTTAATGGCTTAGAGATAGAATCCATAATTCTAAGCCCAAAATGAAACTCTTAAGCCATACACCATGTATAGTAGCCTCAAAACAGGAGACGAACTCGGCTTCCATAGTGGAAGTGTGAGATTCTGAATGATCCTTCTCAGAAACTATGTTTCTGGTTTGATCGCTCCCACTGATTAAGTCATTTTCAAGAAACTTAAAATTGAGGCTTAATAAAATTTCATGTTTTACCAATGTAAATCATGCTCAGAATTGAATCTAATGACATAAAAAATTGCCTGTGGGCAAAATTTTTAATTCAAGCAGATTCAATTATTCATTCGGAGACATCCGATAAAATTGAGGCTTAATGTTTTACCAATGTTTTTATGAGATCTTTCACAGATCATATAATGTAAAGCAGACTGCCCTTCCATACCAAGACCCCACCTTCGCGATCTACGAATGGAAGACCAAAAATGCATAGATCCGAATATAAAATACCCTGGCATGGATCTTCCAGGGCGTCTCGAAAGAAAATAAAAATTCTCGATATGTCCAGAAGAGAGGCAGATCTGAAAACAGATGATCAGATCTACAATCATAGAGGCCAAAAAAAAAAAAAAAATGGAAGATCCGACAAAAATCGTGGAATATCCAGCGCAAAACGAGAGCCACAAAA
>APFE030211067.1:10271-29653 GCA_000404065.3 Pinus taeda
ATGCAAAACTTGTACAACTACCAGAGGGATGTGGAAAAATTCCAATAAACCGACTGGATCAACAAACCATAAATCCGACAGAAGGCTCGACATGCAAAGCCACGAAGGCTAAGATATAAAATCGATAGAAAAAGGCGAACAACTGAAGGATAAAAAGAATCGATGCGCAATTCACTTGAAACGTTTGCAAATGTAATTCATGCACAAATGAGAATTCTAATTATGCATGTGTGATCTATGCAAAAGAATTCTCAAACACAAGATGATTCTAATATAATCTAAGAACCAGTCAAGTGCAAATCAAGAAAATTGGGTGAGATTTCCAAAAATCAAAAAAATAAGAACACTCAAAGGCGATTAACACTCATACCCAATTTAGCAAAAGCAAAAGCAAAAATATGCAAAATCGTGAAGAGACTGAGACAAAACCTTCAAGTAATGATCAAAGGAAATCAAATCAAGAATTTCTCAAAAGAGAGACTCAAAACCAGTCAAATAAGGGTCCAACAAACTTCCAGAAGGTGTAAAAGATGTAAAAAAAACACAGATCCAAGCTCAGAAGGCTGACAAACAAGCTAATGGAAAAAAATGAACAAGTCTGGCGCGACTGTCAGACTACAACTCGCGTTATACAGAGATTGGCGCGGGTTGTCTGAGAGCAACAAGCGCGACTGTCAGGAGAAAAAATCGCGCTAATGAAGTTTGAAAGGCAAAAAACAAAACAGAGAGTTCTAGGCTTGGTTTACAGTATCTAGATAGGCCAACAAGCAAGAAACAGCAAGAACTTCAACCCAGAAAGCTATTCAAGCCAGTAAACAAGAGAAAAATTGACATGCAAGGCAAGGTTGAAATTGTTCAGTTCGTAAACTAAACCTGAGATTGACTGAAGTGGCGTTGATCTACTTCACTATTGCATGGCAATAGTGTTTCGAAGGCTATCTGGCCGCTCTTCAGGCTCCGTCTACAGTTTTCAAATCAAACAACACAAAAACAAACAACAAGCTTCTCCCCAGTGGAGTCGCCAAATTGTTGAACTGGTAAATCCCCTCTGCGGACAGAGGCGATCCCACTAGACCAACACGGGTCTAGCAACAATCACACCACGCTACACGCAGGTTCCTAATTGCATAAATCAGAGATCGATCATGATGATCTACCTGGAATCCAATGCTAGTAGTTGTAGAAGAAACGCCGTTCCTGTTCCTTAGCTCTGGCTGGTCACAATCCTCACGCTCCCGTGAATGGACACCTGCACACGCAAAGAACGATACAAAAACAAGAGTAAAATCCAATATATGCAATTATATATCGGTCAGAAAAGATATAACTCAAATAACATTAAAAGACACATGAGTGGAACCATAATGATAGTCGTCTATTAATCAGTAAAAATAGAGAAAGATTACAACCAAAGGGTTCTGACGTTGAACCTCCTCTGACTGGGCCAGCAGCTAAATACGCCTTGCAAAGTGACCTCTTCTCTCTCAATATTTTGGCAGCATAACTCCTCTATAGTTCTCAATTCTCACTATCACTCCAGCATAATCTTAGCACTCACAATAGCTCTAGCAAAAACTAGTTGGTTTAATGCAGGGTGACAGTCACTTATAGATGGAGGAGGAGGGAGTATGCATTGCATCAGGACACCTACTAAAGATTTAGCATTATCCCAGAATAGCCACCGAACTTGGTTGTCATGGATAAAAAGATGACACTCGACCACTTCCATGAGACTTTTCCCTCAGAGAACTGCATGAACAAAGAGGAAAAAACATATGAGTGCGCGCTGGCTAAAAATCATAACCAAATTTAGGTGGCGCGGGCTTTGCTCTATGACAGAGCGTCCATGGATGCGCCCTCTTTTGAGGAACTGAGTCATTGGCGCGGGTAAGACACTGTGGACCCGCGCTAATGGAAAAAGGGCACTTTTTAGGGCTAATCTGCAAAAGGTGTCTTCAGGGAGTTTGAAGTTCATACTCAGGAGAATCCAATGCAAGTGTTTTTAAGTTGTGTCACTGCTCACAGGTCCATAAATGTGTCCTCCAATGTGCGAAAGCAAGGGTAAGAGGGACGGTGACCAACGGTGACAAATTACTGCGTAACAGGTAGGAGGCAATTTTGCTTGCTTTCTTAGTGCAACAATGTCATCCTCTTTTTTCTTCATAAGGGCCCTAACACCCTTTGGATCCTTTGGGTCATGTCCCAAATCAATGATTATGTCTTCCAAAGTCTTTATTCTGTTGTCCTTTGCAGAGGAAGAAAAACTTTCCAAATCAAGCTGTGTATTTGTGTTATTGAGTGCTTCTTTTAACTGATGGGCCAGCATGGCCCTGTCTGCAAGTGTTGCATACACAATTTCCTCAGTTTGCTTGTGCAGCTCAATCTGATCCATGGGGTGTATGTCTTTAGAAAAGACCTCCAAGTTTGTTCTAAAGTAATCTGCAGAGGTTTTGGGATGTGGAACTTTAGGCTTTAAATGAGTAAAAATCATTTTTTCCTCTTTGAGATCATAGGCAGCCATCAATCTTTGTTTTTTGGCTGGAGTTGCCTTCAAGAATTGATCATAGAGTTGCACTCTCAACAATTCATTCTGTGCCTTGACCTCCATGAAACCTCCTTTGATCCCAGCAGGTTTCTTGCCCTGCTGCCTTGAGGAGGATACTTTTGTGCCTTGCTGCATGGCCTTTTCCAGCTGAAATGAGCTAGTGGCAGTCTGCTGGCTAGATTGCCTTTCTCTACTGTGGCTTTCTGCCCTTTCCTCACTGATATCTTCCTCCTCCGTTTTAGGGTCAATCCTTGGCCTCTTGGCTTCGGGTTGCTGTGTTGACCAAGTTGGAGGTGTGACCTCCTCTCTATCTCTCTTTTTTCCTCTCTCTTCATTTAGAGGAGTTTGCAGAACTGGGATTTGGGGTGGTCCAGTTTGCTGTAAAGGGGCTTTCCCTTGAGTTTGAT
Organism: Pinus taeda; assembly: GCA_000404065.3. NCBI lineage: Eukaryota > Viridiplantae > Streptophyta > Pinopsida > Pinales > Pinaceae > Pinus > Pinus taeda. The sequence continues at coordinate 13,224 of APFE030211067.1, forward strand.
CCTTTGAGGTGCTGGGCTGCCCTGTCTCTGTCTCTTGCTGTTCATCCATTATTTCTTTGCCCTTTGCTGTAATGGTTGTTGTAGGAGCTTGCTGGGTGGTCTGTGCGACTGGAGCAGTGGAAGTGCCTTCTCCTACTTGGACCGGTTGTTTGAACAGGACCTGTTGACAAGAATCCAAGTCAAGAGTTTTTTCTAAATCTTTCACAGTCTGCTCCATTTTCTCTTCCTGAGTCAATTCTTCTACTATTGATTCAGGCACCCATTCATCTTGGTTAGCAAAGTGTTGTATTTGTGGATATGGGCAGTGTTTATAGGCGAGCAACCTATACTTGACTCTCCTAACACTGATAAAACCTTCAGGGTCATAAGGGACCCACCAAAAACTTCTTTTGATTTTGAGCTGTTGCCCCAGTATTTGATCAGCTTCTTGCCAACCATCTTTCTTATTCATGAAAAATGGGCCTAGGTGGTCTCTGAACTTTAGGTTGGATTTCTTCTTGGCACTGTGGAAGTGTATAAGATCAGAGTTTATGAGTTGTCTATAGTATTCTAGGGCAAACAACCTCATAGGCACATACTTTGGGAGCCTGTAGGGAAAGAGCTCACAACCATAGATTCTGATAACTGTGTGATTTTGGTACAAATACCAATCACCTATTTTGTAACTCTTGGACAGCTGTAAGATTTTCTGCATATCTTTGGAAAATCTGGCAGGAGGAGTCCTCTTTAAGAGGCATGTGACTGGATAAACAAACTGGTCAATAAATTCATGGTATGAATAGGGAGAATTCTGGACTTGGTGGAAGATTGAAGACCAGAAGATAATAGACCTCTTCTCACCTTGTTAGTCTAGCTTCTTGATTGGGCACTGGAAGCACTCTGTTTGATAATACATGAACAGGTGATAGATGTATGATGAATACTTAAATATTGCCTCCCTATTCAGCCTTGACAATTGGTCATGTATCTTGTTGGCAATATACTTGGCATAATTGTACTTCATAGCAGGGGGTTTCTCAAGGTTATATGCAGACAGCATGACTAGCACAGTTTCATCGACATGCTCATTTGTGGTGAACCCTAGCACAGAGGTTAACATGTCCACCAGCAGCTTGCCTACCTCATTAAAATTTGCATATGAAAAAGGAGGTGGCCCAGAAGGTTGGCAGTCTGCCTTCATGAAATTCTTGGCCACTGCAGCAATGTCTGTGCTGGAGAGCTTGGAGCCCTCATCCAGCAAGTACTTAATGGAAAATGGGTATAGCGGCTGGGTTTGCTTGTAGTTGAGCATCTGATTTATGGAGTCTGGTGTTATGTAGAAGAGGATGCTCCCAGATGGAGACTTTACAGCTCTGAGCTTCTGGTCATAGTTTTCTGCACAGAGGTGAATGACTTCAGGGAAAATATTTACAGATGGCAGGAAGTAAGTGGGTAGATTGGACTCCCAGATGCCATACCTGTCACTGTTGTCCAAGTGACTGTTCCTTAGCTGGCAGAAGGTCTATAAGTGGTTCCTCTCTGCCACAAAATCTGTAATGAGGAAATCACTGTCTACCAGTGGCATAGCCTCCCGTTCTTTATTTGGTGGATTCACAGGAGCTACATCCAGTGCAGATGGAGTGGCCATGTCTGATTTCACTGGATGTTTTACTTGAGTTTTTAGGATTGGTGCAAATGCTAAGGAATGCCTGCCAAATGGTGCTTGGCAGTGAGTAGCTTGAGAGTATAAGGAAACTCTTGCAGGTTTTGATTAACTGAGGGGCACTCTGTTGGAAGAACCAGAGTGTGTCTGAGCTAATTAGCTGGTTTTTCAAGGGAATTTCTTATAACCGGGATGAGGGTGCAGTTATAATTGCTTTTAGCCGGTAGCTCGGCCTCTCAGATTGGTTTTATGGTGAATTTGCAGAAGGGCACGGGTTTATTGCAGAGTTTTGTCATGTAGGAGTTTAACCAGGTTTTTTAAGTAATTTCAATGGATAATTTATCAGTGGGGAGCTTTAGTAGAGTTCTTTTGCAGGAAATTAGGAGAACAAATAGGAGAAATGTGGGTAAAGAAGGTCGCCTCCGGCAAATACCTGGTTTTTATGGTGTAGGAGGCGTCGAACTGGACTAATTGCAGGTACTTGGGTCGACGATGAGGGCGGAAGCAACTTTGGTGGGTGAAATTTGGATTTCGACCGTTGAACGACGTTTTCGCATGCAGAGGAGCTCCGGAAACAACGAATAAGAATGAAGAATAACAGCTATTTCGCGTCTTTTTATGCATTTTTGGCCCTTTGGTGCCTTTTTGGTGATGACGTCATGGTGACGTCATCATGGGCCCAGGTACGGCAGGGTGATGTGGCAGCTGACGTGGGTGCCCAGGTGGCAGTGACACGGTGGCAGGGTGGACAGGCAGACAGGCGACGTGGAGGTGACATGGAGGCACGATGGCGGAATAGGCGGGGTGACGTCACGCTGACGGGGGCATGACGTCAGCGCGGGGGAAGGGCGGTAAGTGGTTTCCCCGGAGGCCCTTAGGATGGTAAGCGGTTTCAAGGGGGGGGGCTCCGAACACCGCGAGAGGCCGACGCGTTGCGGGGGTACGGCGGCAATACTGCCAATCCCCTGGATGCAAAAGGTCGGGCACTTTCCATATGAAAATGACTGCCCACCGTTGGATGGGCGGGGTCGGAGATCGGGCGGTGGGCGGCGAACCTGATGTGACGGCGCATTAACAGAGGGGGACCCGCCCATTATTTTAATATATTTAAATAAATTAAACGCGGGGGTGGGTAATAAACATTAGTATTTTGGGTTTTTTGGGTTAATTGGCGCCCACTTATCAATTTTTTAATTAAAAAACATTATAATCAATGTATTCTGGGCAGAAAAAGGGGTAAAGGGGTTAATGAGGGTGGGGACCTTGATTTTTTCATTTTTGACCATAGTTTTTGACAAAAACCATAGTTTTAGGGTGAAAGGGGGCTAATACTAACCCCTGATAGGTTAATATTTCCCAAGGAAGGGTTATATAGCTATAGTGCTAGGGGGAGGGCATTTATACATATTTTTTTTTGGGAATTTCTCCATAGATCCTAATAGAATTAGGGAAGGGGGGTAGTTAGGGAGCTAAATAATACATTAGTGGTTAATATGACTGTGAAGTGAGTGAAGGGGTATGGCTAAGTTCTAAGAGGTAAAACTTAGGAATTGAAGATAAATGAAATGATAAGAAAGATTTTTTACACAAACAATGTGGCTTCTTTTCTTGATTAAACTTCATGGTCTGACCCAGTAGCTTGTCATGAACTGAAGTGGAACTGGACAATTGAGCAGATCTCAAGGTCCTTGGGGGTGTTAGTAAATGATGTTTGGGGGAAAATAGGGGAAATTAGACATGCTTCCAATGTTTTTTCCTCCACTCTCTGTTTTGATGCCAATACCCTGATTGGCATGAGTCTTTGCACTTAATAAGCCAATTGGTGATGGCCCTCCATTTCTGCAACCTTGCACTACTTACCCATCCTAGTAATCCTAACATTTTTTCTTCATTTGAAGTGGGTGCACTTGAATTAGCAGACCCTAATTGTTCTCTTTTTATTTTGACTGCCCTCCTATCTAAATGTACCCTTATTTCTTCCAAGGACCCAGATTAAGCAGTTGGGCTCCTTCATTTCTCTACCTAGCTAGTCATCTGCCATGCTTGAGCTGTTTGGACAGGAAACATTCTCTATTCTGCAACACGCAATTTAAACATGGCATGGTCCAGATTATACTATTAGGCCATCCATTAAGTATGATTAGCAATAGTATTTGTAGAGTATGATACTGCCCAAAAGATAGTAGTGGCATTTTGACTGGCCACTTTCCTGGTCTTTAGTTTTGGGTTCATGTTCACTTCTCTCTTGACCATTTGATTTTCTTGCCTTTTGATTATTCTTTTTAGGCATACCCTCTTTTCATTTTTTAATTTTCATAGCATGTACACAAAATATGGAACCTTTACAGCCTGCAATGATGAACATATTTAGCCCTTCCACTGTCAATCATGAAAGATGAAACCTATTGGTATAGGAACCTAACAGAGTCAATCAAGTCTCTATGAACTTGCCTATCTATGAAGACATCAAGTTGTTCATGGACAAGGATATCAAGATGAAATGGCAGTGACATAACAATGAGCAGCACCATTTGTAGCAGCACGAGGTAGCACACTTGCATCCGGAAAATGCAAGAGGAAGGTTGTCGATAGCACAGACGCGAAGCAAAGTTGTAAGTTCAAACACATCCACTTGTGATGAAAGCAACTTTGGATATTAAAGCTATGAGGTGACAGCATGAAAAGAGGATCACGTGAAGGCAAGAGAGAATCAGAGAAGGATTTGTAGGTGTTGAAGCTGCAACTGAAGGAAGAACAGAATCTGGACAGACAAGAGAAGAAGTTGCAACATGAAGAGGTACAACACGAGGCATAACATGCAGAGGTTGATGAAACTGTGACCATACAGGTTATAGACCAAGTGCAATAGTTGGCACAAAGTAGACAAGGTGAGCAATGGCATCAATCAAATGCAAGGGAGTTTAGGAGCATGGATGTCATTACCCACACACATGCAATCCCACCCGTGGGCATACTCATTGAGGCAAGGACAACAACCAAGTTTGACTAGAGCTGAAAATGTGTGTTGATAAGTTGAAGCACATAGTCACTAGCACACACTTGGAGATGAGCACAAAAAATATGCACCAATATGTTTCTTTTAGAACTACACTCAAGACAATGATGTGCATGATACGAGATGAGTTGGACAAATGAGCCATATCAGTGTACTTGGATCTAATGAAGGCAAGAGTTTGCTTTCAACATGATGTCACCATTGAATGTTCAGACACCATCACACATGACAAAGCCTGGTATCAGTTTGCCACCATCGATCATCGCGACGATGTCGAAGAGTTGGTATTACCAAAAATGTACGAGTCTTAGTGATAACTTGCATCACTCGCTCAAGAATATTTTGTCTCACACGGGTACATGAGAAGATTGTATGTAATGCCTTGTAAAGTGAAAGTCCAAGTGTTGATAGTTGAATGTAACAGTCATGTAGTAGTTGAAGAGTCATGAGGTTGGGTGAAGAGTCACAAAGGGGAAATTCAAATTTCACCCCACCCTTCGCTATTTATATAACCTCATAACTCATTGTAAGGGCTTTTGGGCAGCCAAGCTTCTGATAGGATTATCTTAGAGAAATATTTGAGAGTATTGTAATCAGCCTTGGCTTCTCCATAGACCAGAGCTAGTACATCTCTTTAGAGGAGTAGGCAGCAATGACTGTAACGTTCCGTTATTGAGACTAGTGTTTGGTCATGCTTGTACTGTATGGTTGGATCTTTCATTTCTTAATATAACAGAGCCAACACGTTTCATTCATATGTTGTTTTTGTATTTCAATTAACTTAGTTACTGTAATGATACATGTATCTATTTGCTTATGCATATATGTATAGACTCTTTATGTATATGTATGTATGAATCTTACTAAGATGTGCTATTGTTTTAACCATCACTTTGAATTGTTGGTACACCTGTCTTCTAGTTCATGAAGCATATTTTCTTGTGTGTTCCCTTCCAAGCTTCTTGTGTACAAAAGTTTCCAAGGGGAACACTCATTCAACCTTCTCTGTGTTAGAACCATTCATGCACCTTCCTTAGCTTGATGTGAATATCACAGCCTTTCTACCAACAAGGACATTTTACTTATCTCTACTCACAACCGTGGTCAAGGTGATACTGTACGACCCACTGCTAGGACTCCTACACCAAACGGTATGAGGTCTAGTTGGGACTTCTTACTAGGGAGATTCCCTGACATGTTGGAGATTCCAACACCATCAACACCAACACTAGAAATAAATGCTACAAACATGAACAGATACCAATGAGTCTTGTGATTTCGAAACTAAGGATCTATGTGTGTATGCAGGTTATGGAATTTATAGAAATGGGCAACCACTAAAGGCTATCATAAAGAAAGAGGAAAATTTATAATTGTCTCAATTATGAAAAAGTGAAAAGGCAAGAGGCAAGAAGATCTTAGCATATGGAATGAAGGGTAGAAATGTTGAGATGGAGAAATAGGAAATAGATGTTGAAGTAGAAAGACAACATTTATATGTAGTGTCAATTGAGTATAATGAGGAATTACAGCTTCTAGAAGAGTGGATAACAAAACCAAATATGGATGGAAGTTATACCATAAGGGAAGATGCAATAGATGAGGAAGATAACATAATGAACAATTGATAAAGGATGTAGAAGATGGAGATATGACAACAAACATGTTGATTTTTTATCCAACAACAAAGAAAAAGTTGCAACATATCATTAGAAACAAAAAAAGAAAAAACTAGATAATTAGTTGGATGAGTTATGGAAGCCTATGATGGAGATCCTTGGGCATAGGTACAATGAAGTAAAGAACACAATCGACAATAAAATAAACTTCACTAAAAGGAATTATTTTATCAATGGATGTGGAAAACAACAAACCAAAGTATGGAATTGAGGTAAGATGGAGACTCATGGATAGGATTTTGTGAACCTTTTGTACCTGGTGAATCTAATGCAAGTGCATCTCATGGGTATCCTCAATATGTAATTTTATAAGTCTAGGAAATCTCTAAAATTTCTAGTATATGTAAAAATTATAGAAAAGTATGTAATAAAAGCTAACTCAATTTCGAAAGTAGGCTCCTAATATTATGAAGAATTATACAAATCATATAATTAGAAAGTAAGCTCCTAAAATGAAGAATAGTTTTCTCAACTTCCTTCAAAAACCAAGGAGAGGAATTATTTCTTGAGAAATTCTAGATCTTAACTTCTATAGGTATAAATAAGTATAACAACCCTGGTTAAAAATCCACCTAGAAATATATAAGACCACAATCATGGGACATGTATTTGAAGTTGAATGGTGGGAAAAACATCCTAGTGGCTATTCATTTTGGTTATTATGGCTAAGGAATTTGGCAAAGGAAATGACAAAGTCTTTGGAGAGCCAAAATGACATTTTTGGCTCATTTATTTATGAAAATAATGGAAATTAGGAGAAAAGGAAGGTGAAAGGTCACAGGTTTCATGTGAGGAAGTAAATGAAGGAAAATATTGGAAAATGAAGAAAATGAAAGCCTCATTAATAAAAAGGCTTTTGAGGATCTGTTGGGAAGATTTTGCTCAGGCTTGGTTAGTGTTTTTTTCTTCTCAGTTCAATTATGGAGCTCCCATTAGATTATCTCTCTCTCATACCCTTGGACACTTAGAGTTTTCTTGGAGCACTCTTGGAGAGTGTGAAAAACTTGGATGGTTGGAGCAAGAAGGAAAAGGAAGAGAAAGATAAAGCAACTACAACAAGATTCCTTGCAGGTATAAATTTGCATGTGTGGTTTCCTTACTATATTTGGCATGCATGGTGTTACATGAGTGTTCTTGGTTATCCCTTTTTCACTGACATGGATTTTGCTAGCTATGACAGTGTCTTTTAGCCTAGCCCTTCCATTTCCAGATAGCCATGGTGTGATGAGGTTCTCACGTTTTAGTTGGGCTTGATAGTCGGATGGATTCAAAGCTGAGTGAGGTGGATCTCTAAATAAAAGAACACATGGACTAGTAACCCCTAAACCAAAATGTGGGTTGTGGTAAAGTTGAATTTTATTTTTCCTCTGTGGGCCTAGCAATGCTCGAATGGTGAATGGAGGGATATAAGATAAAGCCTAGAGGTGGATTCTCTCCATTAGACCTAGTAATCCTGTGATGGGATGTACAGTAAATCCTGGGGAGTTGAGTCTCAGTTTAGGTATGAGTGATCTGGTGTGGATTGCGATAAAGCCTAAAAGACTAGGAGACATGAAAGTTCATCATGGTGTAGGTGGAAAAATCCAGTGGAATCCATGTTTATTTTGGCCTAGTGGTATAGTGGAGATCATGGTAAAGTCTATTATTACGTGTTTATTGTGTTGGCCTATTGATGTGGTGTGGATCGCAGTAAAGCCTGGTTTCTATTGATGAGAGTGAGGTGGTTTAGCCCTAGGATGCCCTGGTTTGTTATTTTAGTTTGAGTCCCATAATCATGCTTTGAATATGGCACGGGGGTGATTGGATGAAGAGATATTTGGCTTAGCCAATCTATGGTCAGGTGGAGCATGGTAGTCCCATACCAGGTTGGATTTTGCATTAATTAATAAGAGGTTCTCTTGTTGGTATATTATGTGTAAATGTTTTGGTTTATATGTGGATTCTATGGGTGATGTATCCTTGATATTTATATTATTATTATGTTGGTTAAAATCATGTATTATGGTAGTGCTGATGTATGGATCTCCTCATGTTTTGATTTGAAAATGAATGAACAATGTATTTATGACCTAATAAATGATATTGTAGCTAACAATATAAGGAAAAAATTCTTCTTAGTGATTCTTAGGTAAGAATGAAATTCCTATGATCATATATGTTGTTTAAACTTGTAGATTACATATTTGTGACATGATTAACAAATTCCTGTCATCACTAGTAGCTGTCCAGTCTTGTCCTTATTAATGTTTTTACAAATGTATCTTTGTTTTTCTATGAAAGTTTATTTCTAAACCTTTCATTCAATTCTAGGCATTGACATGGGCTCACACCCTAAATAAGTGGCACAAATATCAGATTGACAGGTATAGGAATGTGGAGAAAAGTCCCTAGATGCTCGCTTTACCTTGTTGTGAGAGAGTCTAGAGCCTCCTAGATGTATCCTTGTCCATATCAAGGGAACGTCTAGGGGTTCGATGCCCTAAAACTTTAGTGGGACCCAAGGGTTTGTTACTTGAGTGGTTAGCAGGGCTCCTAAGAGTTCTTTTGTTGATGTCAAAGGTATGTGTGATGTGTTATGCCCATTCCATTTCCTTAACTGAAACATAAGAATTTGAATCATATCATAGTAAATTCTCATCACGTGTTTACCCTCATTAGAAGGGTTACTTAGGTAGATGTGGAAAGTGGGTGTTATAGAGTGGTATCATAGTGGGTTGCACACTCTTTGGGTCATATCTAATACAATAGAGTCATATTAGAGCATGGTTGACCCCTCAGACTAGATGGGCGGTGTGTTGGTCATGCATTCATGTTGGTTTTAGTAATGTCACCATGTGAAGGTTGATGATGTTGTTGTTAGGATGTGTTTTTAATGCACGAATGTAGGTTGTATATGCATTTGTTATCCATGTCAGTGTCTGTATGTTGTTATGCATGTATTTTCATGGTTATGGTTATGTATGTGTTAGTGTCAGTCTTTACAGCCTTCCTCCAGTGATCAAATATGCTCTTACAAAGTGATTTTGAAGTGTCAAGGTCAAATTTTGTCATTTCAAAGAGTTTTCAAGCAAAATTTGGTCACTAGGCATTAGGTCTAGGGTTTGCTTTCACTCCTTCTAAAGTTGTCCAAATGGCAGGCTATGTCATCATTCAGCTGAGTCTATCATCATTCATAGGGTTGTCATTATCATGTCAGTGTCTAATGAGTCATTTTACACCTTGTTCATGCTTCAGTTGTGCCTTGGCAAGTTCATTTCCCTCTCCTAGGGTTTTGAAGGCAATTTCTCTTGGATGGTCAAATCAATGGAAAAACTTGTTTCCTGATGTTCATACACCTTCCCCTATCCTTAAAGTACCATATCATACACTTCCCAACACTTAGATTCCCCAAATTCCTCATTTTTGCACAAACCCTAGTTTCTAGCTACAACCTGGCAATTTTCTAGGTTTGGCCTGTGATTTGCCCTTTTGGACCCCTTCCCCTCACTCAAATCTCTGAGATTCCACTTTCCCCTGCTTCCTAACATCCCTCCCCACTCCCAAAAATTTCCCCAAGAATTTAGAAGCCCCCTATCCCCTTCATTTCGCTTCATTTCGACCAAATTCCCTGTTTCACACATCAGGGCAAGTTTCACTCAAATGATGTTTCAGAGCAGTCAGAGATGAATTTTGGAAAACTAAGAGAGGTTTTTGTCCACCACATGCCAAGGAAGACAAAACTCCTTCACTTTTTACACAGGTGTCATGGTTTGAAATAAATGTAAAAAATATCGGCGAGAACGAAGGTGCTCCAAGGACAGTTGGCCAAAACACAAAAACGAAAGAAAACGCCCGATCCACTCCAAATTTTGGCCAAAGCCTCTTTGTCTGAGCATGGTACTTTATTGGGGACTACCAGCCCAAATTTCAAGAAATTTGGAGAAAATTTTGTCATTTGTGAATTTTTTTGCAATTTATAGGTTTTGGCCATTTGAAACGCCGTGCTCCAAGCGCGACTATTTTGGAGGACTGCTCGGAATTTTGAAAACTTGGCATTTTTGGAAAGGGCATGCAAAGAGAAAAAAATTACCAATACTTGGGAGAAGCCTGATTTTGAGATTTGAGCCTCCAAAAGCTCAAAATACATCAAAAAAATGACTTTCTGCCCACTTTTTGAGTTGCAAAAAGTGACCTTGGGAGAAATGGTTTTTGAGGGGGGAAAACAACTCCAAATGCAGAAATTCCACTTTGGATGGAATTTAGACAGACCAAGCTTTCCAATGAGCCATCTTGCACCTGATTTGGACCAGTGGAACCCACTCAAAAGTTGCAGCAAAGGGCGCCGCAGTGAGAGCCAGGGGGCACGTCAGTGAGAGCCAGCTTTGCCAGAATTGACCTTTTTTGTCAAAAAACTCTGTTTTGACTATGGTTGACCATTTTTACTTGTAGATGATGGATAAATGTAATATTTTCATGGCACTTTGATAGATTTTATCTCTCTTTACCCTTCTAGAAGCTTCCTTGATGTAAAAAGTGAATAATTAATGCATGAATCAGTTAGCTAAGTAATAGAGGCAAGTGGTTGAGCTGACCTATTATCTAGTGCTTAGTTTGGAATTAGTTCAAACTGCTCCTAGAAGGATGAGCTCGACCCCTAGAGGCAAGGGAAGAGGTTAGCTTGCCTATATTATGTGTTTCTTAGTCATTTTGAGAGGTTGGAAGGTTGGACTCTTGAGGGAGAAAGTTTTCATTGTATATTGTACATCTATCTCTGCAATTTAAAGAAAAGGAAGGCCAGGGTTTTGCAGACATCATTGTGGATTCTTGTGGATTGTTGTGTTGATGGTGTGTTCTCTACATGTTCTTGTAATTTTGTTTATGTATTCCACATCTCTCTTTTGCTTCTATTTGGACAGATGAAGTGATAAAGTTTGAAATCATGCTTTGACATGCTCAGCTTTTTAGTTTGTTCAAAATTTATGTTTTCTATTGTTTAGAGAGGACTCAAATGGTTGTTTTCCCTCTTTAGCTCCTTCTCTATCATCCCTGATCATCCATCTCAGATTAAGGCATCAGCGCTCACTCCTACCTTGCCCCAAAGATCCCCCTGCAAAAAACTGTGCTCAATCCCCGCACCCTGAATTGCACTCCCTCCAATTGCCACCAAAAACCCAAAAATCTTTAAATCAACCCCCCTTATCAATTTACTAGCCTAATATCTTGATCCTAATTGGTCAGCTTATCATATTGAAAGATCTACCGAATCTGACCCGAGAGAGCCTTCTCATACCTCGTAGGGCTAGCTACGAGGTGAAATGGTTTGATGTAGCCTTGAGAGTTTGTCTATCTCAGACTGGGTGAATTCCAAGCGCTAACAATATGTATAGTAGGTCAGATATACATTGTCAATTCATTGTTAGAGGTCATCATGATTTTATTGGTATGTTACGATGCTAATGAGTTGGTTGAGATAAAGAAGGAGATGTATACCATCAAAGTGAAGTTGTTGTATTGGACCTTGAGGTAAAAGGATTTCCTATGTCGTCATATATGTTTGTTTATTGGGCATGTAGTATTAGGTTAAGGATTGTTATGTGCGTTATGGTTATGTGTATTCCTTTAATTCTATTGATGTTATGGTTACATACATGACAAATTCTAGTTGATTAGTGTAGTCATATACACATGTCTCAAATAGCCATGGACGATAGTAACCTATGGTTGTATCCGTTATTGTTGTTGTTTTACGTTAGTCAACTTGGTGATTATGTTATATGTCATTGATCAATATGTTATTTGTTAAATTGTAGTTACCTCGATGATTATGTTATATGTTGATTGATGAACATGTTATATGTTAACTTGTTATTGTTATATGTTTGTTAACTCAATGATTAGGGTTATTACATTAAGATCTTAATGTTATATGTATCATACTAATTTGGACTTGCCTATGCATATGGTTATGGTTATGACATTCATGTATGAGTTGATTAATTGTGATATTATGTCATACTAATCTAGAATGATGGTGAATATGTGATTGTTAAGCATAAATGAAAATTGTTTATGAGTTTATGATGTGAACATGTTAGCTAGTTACTGTCATGGATATCATGACCTTATTTATGGTTGAGTTGATATGTTGTGAATTTATATTGTGGTAATATATATTTATTGTTCACACAAGATAGCTTCCCCTAAGATACATTAAGGTATGAGTTTTTTTATGTCATAAATTTGGTGCTTGACTGTTTCGTGTTTATGTGTTTGGTGTCTATTATGTCATCTAGTTGATTTATTTAACATGGTATGTTTGCAAGTTGGTTGAATGTTTTATGAATTTCATAATATGAGTATGTGTTCAAAAGATTTGGTTTTAAGATGATTTCACTAAAACATACATGTTGAGATAGTTGATATGTACTTGAGTGTAAGTAGGTGATACCTGTAGAATTATGTCAAATGACTATGAGTTGACTATGGATTATGACAGGATTGTTAGTATTTCTAAAGGTTGATTTCAAATTAGTATATATGTTGCCTTGATCCTTGGAACATGTGGTCGATATGTGTTAACACTTGCAGGGAAACATGCTTGCTGCAACAAGGTAAGGTAACGGGTGTAATGTAATTTTCACTTATGAACTAATAGTTATTTGTTTATGGTAGTATGATGCAGGGGATTGCATGGAAAAAGAGATTGCCATGAAATCTTAAAGAAGGCTTAGGTTGATCTTTCACTTTGAAGGTCTTGTCACTTTGTTGTGGTGTCATGATGTTATTGGCTTTCATTGTCTTCTTCTTGTTTCTTTTTTGTACTTTCCTTTTAATTTTCGAGTCTTGGGAAGTTGTTGGGAAAGAGGAAAGTTAATGGAGATCAGGAGAAAATGAATGAAACCCATCAGGTAATATGAGATTTAGATGAATCTTAGTGCATGAGTAAAGGGTAGCTCAAGGCAAGAGTATGAAAACCATTTGTATTGGTTGGGTCCATTGGTGTAAATGGTCTATGGCGGAACAATCATGAGAAAAGTAATTAGGAAAGGTAAACTAAATATATGTGAGGGATTAGATGTCTTGGCTATGTTGCGAATGATTGTTCTTAGTGTTGCGCATGATGTGAACAAATAAAGAGAGTTCTCTTAACCTCGACCTTATGGTATCTAGTAATTATGTTGTGATCATGATTGTGCTAATGTTTATATATGTATACATTATGTATGTATGCATGTATGTGTGTCATGTCTGACGAGATCATCATGTATCATGATTATTTTATGCTAAGATATATATATATATATCTGTGTGTGTTTCTACCTAAAAGGATCATTAGGAATAATTCTTATGGATGAATGGTTACTTACGCAAGTGAATGACATGAAGAGGTTCCTGGTTTATGAGTAATCAAGTTGGAAGAGTATTCCTGACAAATCTACGAGGTTAGTATCATTTGGTTATGAGTTGATATTATGTGATTATATTATTCCTATGTTATGGATAGGCTATGTTGAGATATATATCAACAGAATGAAAACAACATGATTTGCAACATGCTAAGATAAGAATGGATGGCAAAGAGACACTAAGAGAAAGGTTTCTTGGTAGACGTAATGTGGGTTTGGATGTGTGGTACTACATTTGTTTATATGTTGTATATATTGTATATATTGTACATGTTGGATCTGTGATGCTGTGTGCATGCAGTGTTGTGTATATATAGTGTGTGTAGATGTTGTTTATGCAATGTAATGTATAGGGTGGTAAAAATAGTGTTGTGTGAATATTGCATATGCAGTGTTGGGTATATATGGTGCTATGTACATGTTGGATATGTGGTGTTGTGTATATATTTTGCTGTGTGCGTCATGGATATGCGGTGTTGTGTGCATGTGGTGTTGTGTACATATGGTGTTGTGTGCATGCTGGATATGCAATACTTTGTACATATAGTGTTATGTACATGTTGTATATGCAGTGCTATGTCTATATGGTGTCATGTGAATGTTGTACATGTCATGCTATGTACATATGGTGTTGTGTGCAAGATTGTACATATGGTTTTCTATGCATGTGGTGTTGTATACATGTTGTACATGTGGTCTTTTGTGTAGGTGGTTCTATGTACATGTCATGCATGTGGCTCAGTGTACATGTTTTTTCATGTACGTCATTCATGTGGTGTTGTGTGCATGTGGTATTGTGTACACATTGTACATGTGGTATGGTGTACATGTCATGCATGTGGTGTTGTGTACATTTTGTATTATGTACACATTGTATAGGTGGTGTGGTGTACATTTGGTGTTGTGTACAAATTGTGTAGATGGTGTCATTTACATGTTATGGAGGTGGTGCTGTGTGCAAATTCTACTATGTACATGTTGCACATATGGTACTGGTGTACATGTGGTACTATGTGCATGTCATACATGATGTGTTGCGGGCATGCTATATTATGTATGTCCATTTTTTAGTCATGGTATTGTGACATGTGTATCTATTGTGTTGTACTATGTGTACTTAAATGTATTTTGTTGTACATGAGGTGTAGGTGTATGTATTGTGTGGTGGGGTACACTAGATGTAGGCATATGTATTGTGTTGTGTTGTACACTAGGTGTAGGTGTATGTGTTTTATGCCAGGTATAGGTGCATGTATCACATGGTGTTGTATGTTGTGTGTGGTTGCATGTGTGCCATGTGCACGAAATAAGGACAAAGGCAGAAGAAAAGGATCTATTTAAGGATAAGTATTAGCATTTCATTTCATTTTTATTATACATATGACCTATTAATCTGATTTATGATGGTTATATGTGATCTATGATTTTGGTTTATGGTGATTACATGTGATTCATGATTTTGATTTATGAAGATTTTGTTTTGAGCTAACTTGAGACAATATGTTTATACATAATGATTTGGTAAAAAATGCTAATTTGACTTCTTGTGATAGGAAGCGAATAGAATTACAAGTATAACTTATGAATCAACCACCAGTGAGGTGTGATTTGAAGTTATTTCAATTTATTTCAAATCTAATGGTAGTTATGTGCCTGGTACATGAAAGCATGGGAAATGACGAGGTTGGGTGGTTGAAACCGACTGCAAGAATTACCAGCAACGGTGAAAGAAATTGGAAGAGGTAGCAACATGTTGTAAAGCACTTTAGGAGTAGGTCCATTACGGGACACTGGTACTGAATAGTGTCTGTTGATTTCCAAGAGCATGCTATGAACAATATGATGGTTTTGAGGCAGGTCTATTCCTTGGTTGTTTGATCTTTCGATGTGAGGAAGCCTTTCGAAACGATGAATCGCCCGAGATAGGTGATCCCGAGGAACTTGGATGGTGAGAGACTACAAAGAAGGGGTGACCAGATTACTTGAGGGACTATGTAGGAGAGAAGGGAAGGTCGGCGGTGGATTTTTTTTGGCGATTAACATTGCTAGATGGAATCAAATGCACATTTGGAGTGTGCCTTGGAACAATGAGTTGGTAAATTTTCAGAGAGAGGACAAGTTGCATAGGATTGTAGTGCTAGAAATTGGATGCAACTTTAACTTTGGTAGTGTATTCTGGACTTCTTGGGAAGGAAGTGAATCCTGGAATTACTTTTGAGGGTGGAGGTGTAAGCCTTTGAACTCCATTGTTGATTGATATAGTCCTCGTATCCTTTTATTTTCTAGTTTAGAAAATGTGCATATGTGTATATGTGTGCATTATGTCTCATCTCCATCAAAAGTAGGTGGCATTGCTTTCTTAACTTTATCTGGCAAGTATCCCCTATCACTGCTCCTCTAAGGATGATAACGATGATGCTCATGATGCCTATCAGAACCATAACTAGAATAGTACCTATATTAATCACCCCTCCTATCCAGAGTGTCCAACAACCTTCCATCTCTCCCTGTGTTAGTTATATATAACTTGTGTCTACTAGGATACCTGTTGGATTGTGTTATTCCTTCCACGACTAGCCCACGTAGTTGACCGGGGTGGTTTGAAGGGGGGTGGAGCTTGCCCTTCATTGCACTGAATGCATAGTAGGGGGAGTCACAGGGGGTTTGAGGGGTGCAAGTAACCACACTTTATGGGGTCCGGGGTAGCA
>APFE030211071.1:15307-28893 GCA_000404065.3 Pinus taeda
GGATCACCCAAAAGTCACTTAGGGTTGGATTAAGGGAGGAAAAGGAGGAAAAGATCATTCATTCTTTCATGAGCAGATTGAGAGAGAGAGAGCAAGAGAGCAAGGGAGATTTCTGGACAAGGAGGAGAAGGAGGCAGCAGCTTGGCACACATACCAAGGCAGCATTTAAGCAAATCCTTACAGCTGAATGAGCAAGTAGTAAAAGGTAGATTTTTGCTGAGCAAACAGTAAAAGGCAGATTTGTTTTTGCACAGAAATCGAAGCAGCTGATTTTCTGCACAAAAATCGAGGTCCGTACAGTCTGTACGTACCGGCCGTACAGCATGTCCGTACAGTCCGTACACCATCTGTATCGTCCGTACAGGCATTCGTACAGTCCGTACAGTAACCGTACAGCATTGTGTTGTTGTTTGGAAATTTCCAGTGGTCTGTGAGGCTCAGAAATCGAGATAAGTTGTAAATTTGCTCGCTGATTTTGCTGATTTTTGCTGAAATTTCTCACTGTAAAAAGACATTTTCCAGAAATAAAAAAGAGCTCTCAAACTGGTTTTCCCCAAGAGTTGTAGGGGGTTTTTCCAGGGTCACATTGACCAAAAATCTATGTGCTTAAATGTGTTTTAATCGCTGTTTGTTACTGCTGATTTTTATTTCTGCAATTTCCAGCATTTTGTAAAATTTCGAGAATTTGTGTTTTCAGCAAATTTTTTTTTTTTTTTTTTTTTTTTTTTTTTGTATGGTTATGGAAAGGGCATTTAATTATATGGAGAAATAAGGGGACTGAAAACCGGGGTGGGAAACATAAATTTCACAATTGGATCAGAAACCCATTCGGCACAGAAAGGGCATCTTCGTGATATGGGGCCATCTAGAATTATCTTTTTTTTTTTTTTTTTTTTTTTTTTTTTTTTTTTTTTTTTTTTTAGTTGTTAAATGTATGGTTATGGGAAAGGGCATTTAATTATATGGGAGAAATAAGGAGAAACTGAAAACCGGGGTGGGAAAACATAAATTTCCACAATTGGATCAGAAACCCATCTCGGCACAGAAAGGGCATCTCCGTGATATGGAGGGCCATCCTAGAATCTATCTCTATCATTAAGGAGGGCTTATTATGGAATATTGGCAATGGGGCTTCTGTCCGAATTGGAATTGATCCTTGGATTGGCAGTGAAAACTCCCATATACTACCTAATGCATTGATCCAGCACCTAAACAACAGAGGTATCAAGTATCTGGGACAGATAGGGGATTAGAAAAATACTACTTTGCATACTCAAGCCTGGTTCACTGATTCGCGCTGGCTCATTCCAAATGACTGGAGCAGAATCTGGCAAAACTACCTAAGCGCTCTTACAGAAACACATGTCAGATTGCGAACTGTTGAAGATGAACTTATCTGGGCTCACTCTAAAACTAGGCAATAAACTCCGAAACAAGGATATAACATAATTATAGCTGACAAGAAACTGGAGCATATTAGAAGCTGGTGGAATAGTCTATGGAAACTACAAGCTCCCCCACGCACTAGACTGCTGATGTGGAATATCCTGGAAGATAGGATCCCCACGGGCTCCTATCTGAAAAGAAGGGCTTTCTTGGGGCCGACCCGATGTGTCCTCTGCCTCCAGGAAGAAGAAATGACCCAACATCTTTTCCTCACCTGACCTACCACCAGGAGCATTTGGGCACAAGTACTTCAAGCACTTAACATGACTAGAAACTGGCAGGGGGTGGACATTACTTCGGCTTGACAAAATCTAGAAATATGCCTCTTCTCGTCTCTTGGTATATCTGGCTCAAAAGGAATAATTTTTTTTTTTAGGACTATGTGAGAAAGTGGAACCTCCTCCCACTACAGATTTGTGCCGCTTTCGAAGAGCTCCGAAATGATGACAGTCAAAAGAAACAAAGAAATATACAGTAGGAACAAATCAACAAACACATCCCATGGGCCTCTTATGATGGAGCAACCCAACTCCACGGAGCAACTCAACTCCACGGCTGCGGGGGTGGCATTTGCCTCTATCTATCTGACTCACACTTCTACCAGATCTGTTTGGGTCTGGGACCCGGCACCAACAACCATGCTGAACTAATAACTCTTCGCCACCTGCTATATTTTGCTATCCTGAAACATTGCCGAAGCATACAAATTTTTGGAGATTCAAAGATTGTGTCTGAATGGTTTACAATTCAGCTGTTTGCAATGCATACTCTCTGAGATCTATATTGGAGGAAATTGTTTTTTTTTAAACATTCTTTGATCAGATTTTTGTTTCTCACATCTACAGGGAAAGAAATGAGACTGCTGACAGGCTATCAAAAGAAGCGACGCATTGTCCTCTAGGAGAATGGAAGATAACAGAACATTCACCAGCAGGGATCTATCATTGTTTCCACAGAGCATATATGGATGAGGAACCACTGAGGGGCAACAGCCTCTAATTTCTTAGCTCTTTGAATCTGAACTATATGAGTTTTTTGTTTATTTTTTTGTTTATTTTTTATTTTTATTTTTATTTTACTTTTTTATTTTTTATTTTTTTATTTATTTATTATTTATTTATTATTTTATTTATTTATTTATTTTATTTTTATTTTTATTTATTTATTTTTTATTTTTTGGTACATAATAGTAACTGTGTTTTTTAAATTTTCTCATCCCCTGTGTGAGATTATTTTGGATATATATAGCGGATATATGCAACAGAACAATACACCCCCTGGGTCTCCTAGTACTTATTTTTGATTTTTTGACTGTGGATTTCATTGCCACGTTTACAGCATATGCCTTCGGGCATCTACAACATGTAATTTCTTTTTATGAAATTATGAATTATCGAAAAAAATGGAGAGAAATAAACAAATCCATGTGAGAAAATGACTTGGAAATTATCTCATGTAAAGAGTTAAGTCAAAGTACAAGTGGAAAGTTATTTGGCACATGACATCATCAAAGTACTTTGCTAGAAAAGGGAAATTCAATTTGCTAACTAGGAAAATAAAATCAGTTGGAAGTAAATGCACATTTCGGAATATTTGAATGGATATTTGAATGAGATTTTAATGGAGGTTTGTCTCCGAGTTAACTCCACTAGCTCTACACTTGGCATCTACAACGATAAACGAGTTCCCCAAAGAGGCTCGTGCATTTCCTCAAGGAGGTCCAACACATGGCACATTGGGAACATAAATGAAAGGTGTCACTTCTTTGCTTGATGGTTGGGAGTTAACTCCCTCTTATTGCACATTTGGAATTTCTTGGCTCTCCACTTGGATATTCGACTTGCTTGATGAAGAATTCAATGGTCACCTCAAAGAGTTCAATTTTGTTGAAGCTCCACACATGTCATCTCATCTCTTCACTTGGAAATCGACTTTTCTTCTTGGGATCTTCTCCAACACCACTTCTCACTGGGATCTCTCATTGGGATTTTTCCCAAATTTCTATTTAAGTGAGCATTGGGCTCTCACTATGTATTCATGTTATGCGCTATTGGGCTTGAAGAAACTCTGTCATTTTGTACACTTGCATTTTTCTAATACAACAAAGACTTTGGGGTATCATTGGTGGTGTCATGTTGGCAATCTTGAAGTGATCTCTTTCCATGTTATATTGTTCTACTTAAATTTCTTATGCATTCGGTGCTTATTAGCTTCTATTGTCATTTGTTGTGGATCTATATTTGCAAGCTACCTTGCATATATATATTTGATTTAGATTAGTATTCTAGGAGTGAAATTGTTAATTGATTTTTGAAATAATCTCTAGTTTATTTCACCCATTGTGTTTCTGTAACTTCTGTTTGTAAGCTAATATTTTTCTCCAAGTGTGTAGAATTTTTTTTTGAACTATGTGTAAGATCCTTTTTGCATGTGGGAGAATTCTCAAATAGATCAACTCACTCCCGGACTCAATATTGCTCAAAACCCATCGATTTTAACTTCAAAGATTTCATCTAAAGAGAAGCAAAATGGGAGTTCTTTTTCTCATATGTTACTTGAATCATTTATAAATTTGAAGTTCATACTTCTTTTGGTTTTGTTGTCACACAAATTATCTGGGCAGCGCGACAACGATCAGACCGGGGGCTGTCACCCCGATCTGCGATCTCTCCGTTTAAGCCGTCTCCCGAGGCTATGGGGGATAGACCCTATGGGATAAAGGAATACCAACTATGGACTAGTTGGATTGGGGGAAACAGCAAGGCAATTTAGCACCTGATTGATTTTAGAAATTAATGTACTAGTGCCTTATGGAGTTAATGATTAAATGATTATTTATTAAATGTTGCAGAAATATGAACCTTGTAAAACAATCATTTATCATCAAATAACCCAAACAAAGATTATTTTTACTAAATGCGAGATAATCAATAAACATTTAAGCATGTTTAACTATATAAAAATGATAAATATTAATCCGACATCAAAATTTTAGCCTTAGCGGAAAAGATACACCAAAAGCGTAAATATAACAAATCCTTGAGTCAAGACTAAATCTAACAAAACATTTCAAAAATTATTTTTATTTTTATCTTTTTTTTAAAATGAACTAGAAAAATAAAACAAGACTAAAATAAGACCTAAGGATAAAACACTTTATGCTTTTTGGGATTTTTTTTATATTTTTATGATTTTGAAACAAAACCAAAACTAAAAATAAAAAATAAAGATTAAACTAAAAGCTAAACCAAAATTAAATCTAATCTAAAACCATAAAGGAACTTTTTGGTGCCCTTTTTATATTTTTTTATATTTTTGTATTTTCAAATAAAACAAAACTGAACTAAGCAAAAACTAAAATAAATGAAAACTAAAATCCAAGTATACTAACCCTAAGTCACTTAACAAAATCAAAATGTCAATTCCTAAAATGTATAAGAGAAATAAACTATGCACATAAAATTATTTCGAGCGTACGACTTTCACAATTGTGCTTGCAGGGATGTGCGAGGAGCTGAAACTTTGCTTGACGGAAAGGGTTGACAAGCAAAGGGAGTAGCAGACAGGCAGCGGTGGATGCACGTTTTGGAAGTCAAAGGATTATGCGGCGTGGGATGGCAGAAAATCTGGAGTTTGCTACAGATAAGGTGAAGGAGTGATAGCGTGGAGCAACCAACGTAGGGAGCCACAGGTTTTATGTTTTTTGTTTGCATATGCATGGAGCAGGTTAGAGGGAGCAACAATAATAAATCGAAGTGCCTTTTGTATACAGGTGTGACGGCGGAAAAGGTTTTTTGAGAAGGATGGATGGCAAAGAGAAATGGAGTAATGTGGAGACACTGAGATGTAGGTTGAGCGAGTGTAGATACAGTTGTGTGGAAGTTTAGGGAGGCAACAGTTGAAATGGACACGGATTTTGATTGATAACACACAGGTTTAGGAGCCACGATGGAATGGGAAACAACGTGGATCTGGAGAAGTGCAGGTCCGAGGGTTTGGACACTTCAAGAAAAGAAATTTCGAAATTTTTCCCAAAAAATTTGAAGACCCCAGGCAGCGGCAAACAAACTGCCCTAGAAAACCCCTGAAACTTTCCACAAAATCAATAAAAGAAATTTAAATTCTCTGTTTCAGATTTCCCTGCAAGAGCTGAGCTGAAAGATGACAATGCTGAAACTTGGCAACAATCCAGGAACTCCACACAGACTCCCTAAAAAAATTTCGAATTTTTTTCCTGGAGCTGAAACTTTGCTTGACGGAAAGGGTTGATGAGCAAAGGGAGTAGCAGACAGGGAACGGTGGATGTGCACGTTTTGGAAGTCAAAGGATTATGCAGCATGGGATGGCAGAAACTCTGGAGTTTGCTGCAGATAAGCTGAAGGAGTGATAGCGTGGAGCAACCAACGCAGGGAGCCACAGGTTTTATGTTTTTTGTTTGCATATGCGTGGAGCAGGTTAGAGGGAGCATCGATAATAAATCGAAGTGCCTTTTGTATACATGTGTGACGACGGAAAAGGTTTTTTGAGAAGGATGGATGGCAAAGTGAAATGGAGTAATGTGGAGACACTGAGATGTAGGTTGAGCGAGTGTAGGTACAGTTGCGTGGAAGTTTAGGGAGTCAACAGTTGAAATGGACGCGGATTTTGATTGATAACACAGGTTTAGGAGCCACGATGGAATGGGAAACAACGTAGATCTGGAGAAGTGCAGGTCCGAGGGTTTGGACACTTTAAGGAAAGAAATTTCGAAATTTTTCCCAAAAAATTTGAAGACCCCAGGCAGCGGCATACAAACTGCCCTAGAAAACCCTTGAAACTTTCCACAAAATCAATAAAAGAAATTTAAATTCTCTGTTTCAGATTTCCCTGCAAGCGCTGAGTTGAAAGATGACAATGCTGAAACTTGGCAACAATCCAGGAACTCCACACAGACTCCCTAAAAAAAAATTTGAATTTTTTTCCTGGAAATGAAACCCGAGCAAGCAGACAGCTTCAATCTTCTTCCAAAAAATTGAAAACCCGTTGAAGATTATCCCTACAAAAATGATGCTGAGGCCAGATATTACCCTCCAGGGCCTAGATCTGGCTTCAGAACAAGATTATATCTTCAGATATGAAACCTGTAATAGCAAAAGAAAAACACCCAAAAATAATATTTGCAAGAATTAAAACTAAAACCCTACAAACTAGTCAAACAATTACAATATTTATAGATTTACAACTCTAAGCGGCTAGATTTGTCAATAATCCACAAAAATGTTTTCAGAATTTTAGATTTACCATGAGATACTTCAGAAAATCATTCATGCATTCAAAAGATAAATTTAAATGATAAACCTAGGATCAAAACTGACTGGGCTCCTCAAGAAACTGCTTTTTCGGGAGCTGGTTGGTTCTGCCGAGAACTTCCCAAAATGCCCATTGATCTTCACAATCTAGATTTCCTGCACAGCTCACTTCAACTATCAATAAAGAGGGGAAAAACAATACTAAAATCCAAATCCAATGGAGATACCTGCCATTATTTTCAGAAATTCTATTACCATTCAAACCCTAGTGAGTAAACAAGATACTTGTGTTTAACATCTCTTCATTAAGCTATTAACAATGGCTAAAATTAAATTTATGCAGAAAAATGAAACATCTTACAACATTTCAGAAGAGTAACACCACCAAGATTTCAACCCCAAAGTCTGTCTTTTTTTATTGCACAAGAAAAAGATTACAAGAGAGCTTTCTTCAACACAAGACTCACAGATCGAATGATCTCAAATGACCCCTAACACCCTATTTAAAGAAAAAATTCCCAACAGCTAGTTCGAGTGATCCATGTCAAACTAATCTCGACCGTCGATGAGGATCAAAATCCCTTTCAATCTCGTCCGTCAAAATTTTAAATGCATTTTAAAAATTTAAAATTTTGCATTTATTTTCCCAATTTTTTTTTTTTTTTGTACGCTGGGGCGGGACTCTCTGATTTACATTGTCCATTATGTACCCCTCTACGAGGGAGGGGTAGCCCAAGATTTGAACCCAAGACTTCCGGTTCGGTGAGACTTCATTTCCACGGCCCTTGCCGCTTGAGCTACCCCATGTGGACTATTTTCCCAAAATTTTGACTTGTTTTTATTGTTTTATTATTTATTTTACTTTTTAATTTTAATTTTAATTTTTTTTTAGTATTTTTTAATTTTTTCAATTTTTTAAATTTTTTATTATTATTTTATTTATTATTTATATTATTTATTATTTTTATATTTTTTAATTTTTAATTTTTTTTATTATTTTTATTGGATTTTCGAACTTAGCCTTTGAAAAAATCAACTAGGACCTAGGACTTATGAGGGGATAAAACATTTTCTAACTCTCAAGACACTTAAAATCACGACTTTTACAATTTTACACTCAAAGGGGAAAACCCATTTGACATAGACCCTCATAGACAACCCAGTTCTGCGACACAAATATAATCTAACAGATCAAGCAATTTGTAATAACCTAACCAAATAGTTAGAATTATTTCCAAATTACTTTTACATAGACTCGAAGCACACTGGGATTCCCCTAAGATTCTAATGACGAAATTCGTTATGGCCTTGGGGTTAAGCTGAAGGAAAACTTTGCTGATCATGGATCGGTGAGACAAAAAAACCTTCCGGAACGTAGTTTATCACTAGAAAATTAGGTTTGCCTAGGCAGTTTACATACATGATTCAAATCTGCTAAGATTATTTACAATTTACACATGTAGACTGGGTTTACAACATAACATCATCGGGTCAATGATCACTGTTGAATGGCACGAACATATCGATCAAGCACTATCCCTTTTGCGAAAAAAGGGGTGTACTACTATGGGTAGTTGACATGTAGTGGTCAACAGGTCTAAATCTAGAGTTTTCAGAGATTACATAGATTAATTACGAGCAATTTTATAGACTTAACATGTATGGGTTTCATTCCCATTACTTGGTTTAGTTTCTTGTATATTAGTGTGTATTATAATTGATATTTTTTTGCATGCTCTCTCAACTAACATTCAGTTTGTTTTGCAGCCCATTGTTGAGGAATTCACTAACTCATCTTGTGACAAATTTTGAAGAGCAATTTCTTGAAACTTCTAATAAGTGTCTGCAGGGCCATTCACACACGCGGGGATCGAACTTCAAGGAGGTCATGAGCACTTTCTATAGGGACGAGTTTGCTTGAAGGCAGTGGCAAAAATTGCTAGGTTGTGGGCCCTTTGAGGTTATATTTGAAATTTTCAAATTTTCAAATTTCTATTGGCTATTGTGGTTGCCAAATTTCATGAGGAGATTCTAGCTTCTATAGTTCTTACTTTGTAATAGCTTCTCCTTCAGTTTTTTCCTGGGCAGCATTCTAAAGACCTCCTCATTGTAACATCTAATAAAATATCCAATTTTCTTGTGGGAGCTTGGGAATTTACCCATTATGAAAATTCCTACACTGAAAGAACCCCTACTGCAACAAATTTGAATCTACTTCACCTACCTTAATTTTTTAAAATACATTCATCAAGTTATTCTTCTGAATACCGAAGCAAATTACTTTTGCAGCTTACACTAATTAAATATTTGATCTCATGAAACAGAAAACAAAGCAAAGAACAAGATACATAGGACACACTTATTTTTGGACACAATAGTCTCCGAAAAAACCCAATGTGGGAAACCCGACGCAACAATTTTGAGGGTTTAATATTATGCAGGAGAAATATCTGAATATAAATCTAGGACGTTCATCTACCAATCCTTTATAGAGAAAATACTGGCAGAAAATCCGAGTGAGTTTTACCTTACTTCACCAGGGAAAATTCCAGCTGATCTGGCACAAGACTAGCTAACACCGAATATTTCTGCGCTAGCCCTGCATAGGCCCTGCATCACTTCTTCTACCTCTGCGTTAGCTATCCCAACAATTTCGGTTGTTCCCAGCAGTTCTAGATTCTGCGTGACAGACGACTTTTCTGCTCTGCGCTGGTCCTTTTGGCTCTGTGATAGGGCTGCGTGGGCCCAAACTAGCCAGCTTCAGCTCTCTCGACTACTGCACTGCCTCTTTGCAAGCTCTCTCCGCCTCTCTGTCAGTATTCTCCATAATGTTTTCCCCTCGGATTCTCACAGGCCCTCTGCTGCTGAATGATCACTTAGTTCGAATTTCTCAACTTCCTAGCCCCAGAAATCGAACTCTAGATCAATTCGTTCTCTCTGTGTGTGTTTCCAAATGAACCCCAAGCCTCCATTTTATATGTTTCCTATTGAGTCTTCAACGACCGAGATTAAGTCTCTAATCAACGGCAAAGATTAAAACATGATTTGATCTGCCTTCTAGATTATTCTCACCCATATTTTAATGAATGCCCATTAATATTTTAATTTCACTAAGTTTAGACTTACGAACTCCATTAAAATTATTAATTATTTTAATAAAATACAATCCAAGTGGAATTTCACCAAACGGTTTCTCGGTTCTTTAGAACTCATGTGCCTTAACCTCTCCACCAATTTTCAAGGCTAGAGAACTTCCGATTCTACCAAAAACTAACACCCATGGCATCCCTTCTCCTCATTTAGAGGGAGGAATTTTCTTGGATGGATTGACTTGCATTTCTATTTTCTAGCTTTCTCATTTAGTTCATTTCCATGCTCTTTTGGCTCATTAATCTAACTCACATAGAATCCAAATTAAATTTTATTGCAGCTTGCTTTACATTTCTAAAGTATTTTTATATTGCAACCCATTACATTTCATGCACATTCTTGGAGCAAGCAAATACTTTTAAGTTTATGTGGCAAGCTTAATTTAGCAATTTGTTGTTTGGAGTACAATGTCTCATTACGTGATGTCATTATATGCTTATTTTGATTATGGATCATACATTTTGAAGCACGCACTTTGAAGCAATTTGCAATCTAGTAATCATTTCATTTACTTACAAGCAAACATTTCACTTTTGGCTACATTTCAATTGGTCTAGCTTCATTTACTTAGCATTTTTGCGTCACATGACTTATTGATACATTGATACATGTTTCATTGTCAAATTGTGTTTAATTATATTTTTCATTGGTACATCTTTTGAAGCATTTTTCATTCACTTGGAGCAAACTTGCAAATTTTTGGTCATTTATGATGTTTATATTTACCTTCACAAAGCTTGCGAGTAATGTTGGGGATACTTGAAGCCATTGGTGCAATCTTATTTTGAGCAATTGATTCATATACTTCGAGACATTTGTATCAATACTTTCCCTTGCAAGCATTGATAACATCCAAGCATTTCATTTAGGCATTTTAGTTTTAGATCTTGCACATTTAAAATTTATTTCCAAGCTTAATCTTGGTTGTATAGAAATAATAGGGCCAACAGTTTGCTTAAAAATTCTTCCAATTGGTATGGAATAAGGTAAAGTGTCTGACCCTATAGTTATGAAGATGGTTTTGTCCCCTTGTAGGAAGGAAGACATACATGACTTGTAAGGATTAGGGAAAGGCTATCATTAATGAAGACTAGTGTTTCCTTAACACCTCTTCCTGGAAGTCACCCCAATATTTAGCCCTTGATAAAAGGTTGAACAGAGAATCTCTCACCTAGAATAAACATTTAGTTTAAAAATTCACCTAGATAATTGCATCTCACCTTAGCTAAGTTGCATATCATTCTAACTCATTCTCTCTAGAGCATTTTCCAATTTACTTGCAAGTTTATCTCATGTACTTGTCATAGTGAATAGCCTCACTATCTATTGAAGTTGTCATCTTTCGTTGTTGAGTATCTCATTTAGAAAGTACAACATTTTATTTTGCAAGTAATACTTTGTGTCATTTAATTTCATTTGCAAGTCATTGTCCTTTAAATTGCTATTATACATGCTTATGATCATGACTGATAGTATCTTTATTTGAGCATCTCTTTAAAGTGCAATTTGTATCTTGCAATTGGTATTTTTTCATCTAACACTGACAAGTTTGTAGGACTACTTGTCATCTCATTTTGAGTATATATTTGAGCAAGTCTTTACTATTTTCTTGAAGCAACCATTAAGTCACTGGTTTAAATGTTTATCTATTGAATGTTGTGTTGATTATTGAATCTATATCTTACATTGTTCATTATATTCACTAAGCTTGCTCATAATTTTGAAGTAGTCCCCTTAACTTAAGATCTCATAGAAACTCATATTTCTTC
This sequence comes from Pinus taeda, assembly GCA_000404065.3. Lineage (NCBI taxonomy): Eukaryota > Viridiplantae > Streptophyta > Pinopsida > Pinales > Pinaceae > Pinus > Pinus taeda. The sequence goes on from APFE030211071.1 coordinate 26,961, forward strand.
ATCTAACCTTTCAATAGGGACCACCCCCCTTAGCTTTAACTAGGAGAGAGCTTTAACAAAGAGAGTTGGGTATAGTTGGTAGCACCATCTCTTAGTTTGCCACCAAATCACACCTTATAGGGTTGAGGACTTTTCCCACACTAACTGGGTGTGTGAGCGAGGCGTGTGAAAATTCTATCGCTACAACAACCGATTTATTTTACCTACTTAATTCCCAATAAGTTATTTATGAATATCCTTCAATAAACATTAAAATAAATTCTGCTGCAGATATCACATCATAATACAGAAACAAACACATGCACAAGAATTAACACATCGACACAAATATTTTGGACAATGAGTCCCCGAAATAACCCAATGTGGGAAAACTAGTGCAGCAAGGGAGGATTTTATTATTTAGCAATTCTTCAATACAACTGGGTGCCAAATTGGTTTACCCAAAAGAGAGAAATTCTTAAGCACTTCTCCCAGTCTCTGCGTCAGCCCCTGCCTCTCTGCGTCACCCACGCAGGCCTCCCAGTGACTGCACAGTCTGCTGCCTCTGCGTCTGCCTCTCCAACCTTTGCATTGTTCCCTCGATGTTGTTCCCGACTCTCTGTCCTGTATTCACTGCCTCCTGCTGCTCTCCAGACCACTAGTTCGAATTTCTCTGCTAACCTCGCTCTAAAAATCGAACTGACTAGTCTCCCTCAATGTGTTCTCCAATTGACCCTCAAGCCTCTTCTTATACTTTTCTTGTTGGTCCTTCAACGACTGAGATTAAATCTCGAATGAACGGCTAAAATTAGATTTGGCTTGATCCATGACTTTTGGAACCTTCTAACCCAATTTTGTATTAATACCCATTAATATATTATTTTTCCCAAGTTTAGACTTAGGAACTCCATTAAAAATATTAATTATTATAATATCTCCCAAACCGATTAAAATCTTCTTTCTGGGTCTTGGAGATCTAATGTGTTTTAGCCTCTCCACCAATTTTCAAGGCTAGAGCACATCTGATACTACCCCAAATAACCAAGGTGGCATCAACATCTTTTGGCATCGTTGTTGGGGACGAGTCCTCTTGTACCTGGGAATCAACTAACTTTTGGTTTTTTGCATATTAGACTTTTAGAGTTAGATCAAATTTTGCAAGAGTTTCTACTAGGAGGAATCCAAGGAGGAATGCAAGTGGTCTAGTTAGCCCCACTCTTGAGCCTGAAAGGGTTCTCAGAGCAAAGTTAAATAGACTCTCTCATAGTAGACTTCTTGCTAATATTGGGCAGGAGGCTATTTCTGATATCCATTTGCTTTTTCAAAAACAAGTTCAACAAGACATCATGAATGATCATTCTGCCACTTGTGACTTTACTAACATAAATGACCATCCTCACAATATCCCTGAGCAGGCTATTGAAAAGTTGCCTTCTTTTCAAGGTAACAATGTCATTAGTGTTGCATCACATGTTAAGAATTTCAATGTTATTATTATTGGTGTATCTAAACTCTGATATATTCTTGGGTGTATTTTTACTATATTTACTGATATTTTTATTTTTATTTGTGATTGCTTCTATTTAGTTACTTATTTTCAGCTATTTAAACTAATGGATATAAGTATAGCTTTTCTAGATAATTTTATCGCATTTTAATATTATTAAAATAATATATATATATATTTTATATATATTAAATTAAATTATTTTCCTCTTTTACTTTTCAAACTAACCCTTAAGATCAATATTAATAATTAGTAGATTTAATAATTTTATAAACAAATTAACATACCTTCAATAAATAATTCATATATATATTTAGTTAATAATTTAATAAATGAATAAGAATATATATTTATTTATGTAACTTAAATTATTCCTTCAAAAGAAATCATTCAAACAATAATCAATTAATAATAATTTTTAAATAACCATTAGTATTATTTTATTAA
>APFE030211077.1:0-33332 GCA_000404065.3 Pinus taeda
CGGTAAGCTACTAGGTTTAAAGACGCTGGAACACGTCTCTAGCCTAGACCTCTAGATATTTGCGTTAAGTTCCAATGCGTTTTTAGATAAATTTGGTTTATTTTACGGTTGATCTTGAATTAAGTTTTAGTTTTAGGTCCTACCGTATGATCTCTCAAAAATACTTAAATGCAACTATATGCCAAAGAACATCATTTCGTTCGATGAATTCTAACTATGAGAAGGTTAAGAATCTTTCAACCAAACAAAATGAATTCAAGCAACCACACAACCTAATGCAACTAACAGCAAGGAAATGAAACTTTTTCTTTTGAAAGCACAAATCAACGAAATGTCCTCTTCCTTTTAACTATTGGATGCAAAAGATGCTAGTTTGCTTTTCCTTTCAATGGTACAAAAGTGTTTAAAATGATTTTGAGAGACAGCTACATCAAGCAAAGAAATGAAATTACTCAATGCAAACACAAGAAAGTTCCCAAGACACTAAAAACAAGTTTCCCAAATCAACGGGAAAAACTAAGGTTTATGAGCTATGTGATCTAAGCTCAACAAGACAAAAAGGAATTCAAAGGAGGAAAGCAATCGCTTGGAACTCAACCAAAACACTTTCAACAATCACCGAGCAAATGCAAGGGAGCAATTAGAGAGTCGACTGACCCAATAGAAGACCAAAAACACCTAAGGGAGGCTCGACACACAAAGCCACTAGATGCCCTAGGGATAGAAATGTGAAATCGATAGAAGAAGGCAAAAACAACCCAAGGGTAAAGGTAATCTATGCAATTGTAATTTATGCACAATTCACTTGAAAAGTGTGCAAACATAATCCATGCACAAATGAGAAATTCTAATTATGCAAGTGTGATCTATGCAAGAGAATTCCCAAACACAAGATGATTCTAATGTAATCTAAGAACCAATCAAGTGCAAATCAAGAAAATTGGGTGAGATTTCCAAAGATGAAAAAATAAAAATACTCAAAGGCGATTAACACTCATACCCAATTTAGCCCCCCCTGGCCAATGAGGGGGAAATTTTTTTGGAAAAACGAAAGCAAAAAGATGCAAAATTGTGAAGAGACTGAGACAAACCTTCAAGTAACGATCAAAGGAAATCAAATTAAGAATTTCTCAAAAGAGAGACTCAAAACAAGTCACACAAAACTCCCACATACTCAAGCAGTTGAAAAAGACGTGGCAAGATACAAACCAAGCAACGAAAGCGAAAAGGAAGGCTTTGCAAGAACTGAAAACAAGCAACAAACGAACCCTCGCGGAACAAGGCTTCGCAAGCAAGCGTGTCACAGCTCAAACAAAATAAAACAAGTTAGAAGCCAAGTGAAAAAAGTAGGGGATAGCCAAACCAAGAGGTTTAGGAAGCCAATTTGGACAAAAAGAGTTTTACAGGATCAGCGCGGGTGACCCCTCAGCAACAAAACGATGACAAGGAAAGGTCTGTAGCAACTTTGCACTGTCAGCACGGAAGGGCACGGATAAAGGGCGTTGGCCCGAAAACAGGGTCAGCATGACTATTAAATGTATAAACGCGATGACAAGGAGAAAAAAAAAAGCAACTGTGCGATGTCAGCGCAGCTGTTCTGAAATAAAACGCGCTGAGGCTAAAAAACCATCAAAATCAAGCCAAAAACCCCCAAACCAAGGCAACAGGCTTTCAAGACAATTAAAGCAACTCCCAGGATGAACCAGGAAACCAATCAACAGCAAATCAACCCCCAAACTTTGACGAGAAAGCAATAATCAAATTAAAAACAAGGGTGGACTACAAAGAGACAAGCAAGCTCCCCAGCGGAGTCGCCAAATTGTTGGAGAGGTAAATCCCCTCTACGGATAGAGGCGATCCCTACTAGCCCAACAGGGGTCTAGCAACAATCAAACAATGCTACACTGGAGGTTCCTAGTTGTAATTAACAAGTGGGTAAAAGAAACCTACTTGGATTCCAACGCTATGTTTGTCGAAGAGATGATCCTCTCGCTCCTTCGCTCCAGCCGATCACAGTCCTCCACTATCCTCGCGGACAGACACCTGCACAAGCAAAGAGAGAACAAACACAAGCGTAAAATCTACTAAAGACAACTATGTATCAGTCAGGAAGGATACAATTTACATTAATCATTCATAGGACAAATGGAAATGGAACCATAAGAGTAGTCATCTATCTTTATTAATCAGAAAATAGAGTAAGGTACAACCGAAATCCTGACGCTGAGTCCTTCTCTAGAGGGTCCAGCCAGCATGTCTTCCAAGCATTCACCTTTGAAGTAGATCTCCCAAGTTAAAGAGGTCTCTCTCTCACATACAAGGCAACAAACTCATGACCTTCCTCAAGCTCAAAAGCAATCCTCACACAACACACCAAATGCCTACAAAGAGCAGCACTAATGCACTAAAAATTCCTCAATCAGAGTCTATATGTTCCAAACTAGCTGCTCATGGGCAATGGAGGAGGCTTATAAAGGAGAAGGAGTCTCTATGAATAGGCAAAGGATGAGCTTTCCCCCAAGATAAGTGGATGATCAGTCGAACAGACATGCCAGAGAAAGGATGGCGACCTCAACAATGCTAACAGCCAAGTCTGGAGACATCTGGAAGGTTGGCTGTTAGAACAAACTTGCCTAAACAGGATCAACGCGGGTGCAAAACTGGGCTAGCGCGCTGGCATCGCAAATCAATTATAGAAGAGGTCTGGTCAGCGCACAATGATACAAACGGAGGGCGCGCTGTCCGTGAAATTGGACCAGCGTGGAAAACACGTGTGCTTCCGCGCTGGCAGCGCAGCAGTTACATTATCCTCCGCCAGTCAGCGCGGTTATTTAATGAACAGTCGCGATGATTCAGATAACTTAGGCAAAGAGGGTTTTTAGCCATTTCAGAGAGCATAGTCAAGGTGGATGTGACTTTATGACACAGTAAGGAGACTGACAAGGTGACAGTGAAATTTTACTATGTAACAGGCCTTCTTGCTTTCTTTTCTTGCGTGAAAAGTCACTACCCGAGTCAACTGCTTAAATGTTGAGGTTGCTTGAATACTCAGTTGGTCAATTATCTAACATGTGTTATGTGATTTGAGTAGGTAGGAATTGTAGATGGTAGAGCTCATTGATGAGCATTACAAAAGAAAAGGAGTGGAATGAAACCATCACTTAAACGATAAGGAAGTGATGTAACAAACTGAACCACCTCTTGGTAGGTGAAGATAAGTGATTGGATAGAAGGGTACAAAAAGGGGTAGGCAATTCCCACGTGGCACTCTCTCTCTTTCTCTCTCTCTCTCGCAATAATTAGTATAATAAAACAAACCAAGAAAAAGAGATAAAAAGGGTTGTGAGATGCTCTTATATTGGGAGTGACCAGACTAGGCCAGGTCGTATTTCCCTGTATTCTTATAATTTTCCATTGATTTAATGGCCTACTCTTTGTGACTTTGGTGATAGCTCATGTATTCATGTTTATAACCATTGAGTTATTTATCCAAGCATGTGTGGCCTGTCTAAAATTCAATGAGTGAATGGGCCATTAAGTGCTTGCTGTTGAGATGATGAGTCACTGGAATAGTGGACTCCATGTCATAAGTTCATGTTCAACCCTTTGGTGTGAACCATTTCCCTCAGCAAGCATTTCCCTTAGACCCTTGATTTGGCTTGGGGGCGTTCAACATCAAGAAAGGTTGCAATGTAGATGACCTATGGTTGGGTGGAGAGTGGAAATTCCTCCTTCATTTTCCAACCATTTAAGTCTATTCAGATAATTATTCTTGGAGTATGAATGTTAGTTCATAGATTGTGATATTCTATAATTGATTTATGACCAAAGATTAATCTCGTGCCATTATTGTAAGGATGCATGATTCTTTGTTAAATCATGATTGACCAACTAACTCATGTACCTATGGTGAATATGAGCTTCCTGAGGTATGTGGTTGAAACATTATTAATCCATTTGTAAGTTGCTTTGTGTGCCTAAGAATGGTGGTATAAAAACAATCAGAATTAACATGTTATTTCACATGTTTTAATCATCTTCTATGCTTATGAGTTTGGGGCATATTCTTGTTATAATCATATTTGTGGGTTGTCCCTTGAGTAGTTTAGCTTATATGCTGTGTGAGTGGACTTGATCCACCTATGAAAGAGCTACTGATATATTTGTATGTCCATGATGAATTCCTACTGCTATGTTTTCATGGTTATGAGGGACTTGGAGGCCCCTGCGTCTGTTGATGTGATGATGAAATGCAAGGCTATACTCATAGTCATGAATGGTTGCTTGATATGCCTAACTAGAATACTATAGATTGTGAGTTCCACTATCTCATATGTTGTGAATATTATGGATGACTATTTTGTTTATGGATTGTGATTGTCTTCCTAAAAAAGGGTTATGATTGGTGTAGTGCATGATAAATCAATGAAATCTAATATATTTGTTTTGGACAGTCCTTATGATCTTCAATCATGGTGTAACTATTTTTTAGTCTACATAATTGATGGATTTATGGAATGTATGATGGTTAAGTTTAATGAGTAGAACATTTTGTAGTTGGATAAAGGTTTTAACTATGTAACTCTTGGCTAATGCCTTGCTTCAAGGTGAACCTTAGTAAAATCCCTTGAATCTCTTAAATTTGTATATTTAAGTATTATAGGAGTTTAAAGTTGCATCCAAGGCTAGATACCTCATCAATTGGAAAATTTATTTGGGAGTTGGATGCAATTATGTTGAGCAGTTTTATCTGAATATCCATACATCTGGGCCATTAACACAAATGCTCGATTTGAGAAACACCAGATAAGTGTTTGATCTAGGTTTTAGTATGGAGTATGGATATATGGGGTGGGTCCTACTTGGGCTAAACTCCTTGCCCGAGACATATATCATTTCATTTGGTAGGCAAATTCCAGACAGCTGACAAACCAACATTGGTGCATTATTTGATAAGGACCGTATTTAAAATGGGTTGGATTTATATCTTCATGGATTTATTTGAGATAGGGCGCAACTTGGTGGATGGTTGGCACGAGGCCCGTATATTAAATAATTTGGGTAAAGTGTATCTGATGTAGGGCCTACTATGTGTATTGTGGGCTGAGAGATAGATTTTAGTGAAAAATGTAGTGGATATGGGGTGGAATCTGTACGGTGTATTATTTTCACAGACCTGGATGTGAGACGAGTCTTAGATTTGTATTAAGTAGAGGGTGAACTTGGAATCCAGGGATTTGGGTATTGTGCCAAGGCAACATCCTTGTGTACACTCAAATATCCCCTAAACTAGATATAACAGATGTAAATACATGGCAAGATTGAATTTGCGGGACCCATTAGTAAGACATGAGGTGGCAGGTGCCATGGAGGCCTTATGTGGCCATGTAGGAACCACCTTGGACATGGGCGATGTGGCAGAACCACATGTTGTGTTTCCACTTATATTTGGTGTCCACATTGTTGCTTTTATTTGTCTCATATGTTGTGATTTAAATGTTTTTTACATGTTAAATTTGTTATTTATATGAAGTATTGTTGCTTATCTAACAATTTAAATAAAAATTGAAAAGAAAAGTTAATTTGTAATTTGATGTCCATGAATACACTATAATAATTTACCCCCCCTCAATATAGTCAAGTTTCCAACACCACATAGGTTGCACAGAGGTGCAATGTGGCAATACCTCGTTGACATGGCAAGATTAAAAGATTATACTTCAAATGGGCATAACTTTCAATTCGAGAGTCAGATTAAGATAAAATTTACATCACCACCGGAAATCTCTTGACAAGCAAAACACAACAGTGACCTTTCTTTTGGGGTTAGATGAAGTTGGAAAAATAAGATTTTTGTAACTCCATCTTTACCATACACTTTGAGTCGGGTTAATTCTAAAGTAACATCTCCCATCAGCCCAAAATGTTTTTCTTTAAGGTTCTACTAGTGAGACATGTCTAGGGGCTTGCCAACATGATTTTTGCCAATTGTACTACCACCCACAAACAACACATAAACAAAATGTTAAAGTAAAATAAGTAAATGATTATATTTTTAATATTTACTAAATTGTAAAATTGAAATATTTGTTGGAGATATACTAGGAATTTATGGTGGGAGAGCCTACTTCAAGAGACCAAAGATGTCCCCCACTTGGATTTGAAACTTGATGATGGGATAACATCCCATTGTGCCAACCGCTAAAATTGGCCCACCAACCTTTTTGACATTCTAACTTATCAAAACTATAATTTATTAAAAGAAAATATTTTATTAATTTTAATTTTTAGTTTTAATTTTTAATTAATTATTTATTAACTTAACCCTCAATTAAAAACCCTATATGATAAACCAATTAATCTTATCATCATCCTTTTGTCTTTATATAATTAATTTTTCCATTTTTAAAGTTCCTCATTTAAATCTCCCATCAAAATGACAGGGAACCATATGGTAATGATAAATTATTATTTATATAAAAGGCCTTCATATTCTTCCCTATATAGGAAACTAGTGATAAATTATTATTTACATAAAAGACCTTCATATTCTTCTCTATATAGAAAACTAGAAAGTGAAGAATTATTTCTTTCACATAAATAAATTTATTTCCAGGAAAAGGCATTCTCCATGCATTGTCTTTTCCTGAAGAAAGATATTCCATACTCCATCTTTTTCTTTTTCAATATTATAACCAGGCATCTATAGTTAGAATCCTTTCTGATGGCGAGGAATTTGCACATGCTCCAACCCGAGAAAATTTATATGAAACATGCAAGTGGCTACAGTTACAAGACAAACACAGAACATAATCTGATCAAACTTTTTAAGCACCGGCAGGCAGCATATTTCTGTAGTGGTATCTTTCTGAATGGCTATAAAATTAAGACCATCACTCCTCTTACATTCAGTACAACCATATCCTCTTGTTTTTTCTTGTATGAAGTCTTGTTGCCATTTACAGTGAGAAAGAGAAAAATGGGAGTAATGAATGGAGAACTGGAGCTGAATGTTCCTGCAAGTAAAGCATGGGAAATATTCAAAACCAATGAGCTCATCAAGAAAGTGAACCCTACTTTCCTCGCCAATGCCGAATATGTCGAAGGGGACGGGCGCCCAGGTAGTGTCAGATTGTTCAAACTCGGATCAGGTAACGTTTGTTTTGTTTTTGGTTTCTTCGAATTACTTGGACTATGTGCTTGATGGATCTGAAGTGAAAATGAATATATATTATTGTGAGGTGAGTGATGGCAGGTGTAAATAAATATGTAAGCGAATCCAAGCAGAGGATAGAGGAGGTGGAGGAAGAACCGGGAAATGGGGTACTGCGCATGAAATACGAAGTGGTGGAAGGAGAGCTGAAGAAGATGTATGACCCATACACTGTTACTTTCTCTTTCAGACGTGATGAGGAGAAGAACAAATGCATCGCTGGTTGGAGAGCCGAATATCAGCCCCTCTCTCCCGCTGTTGCGCCACCTGAGAAGGCCAAGGATGTTGCGCTTCGCTTCATGAAAGCCATTGAGGATTTCTACATCTCTTCCAATTTCCTCGCCACCAACTGTAACTAGAGTGCAATACATGGCGTAACTAGCTGATATATTATATCACGCGTAATGATAATTGACCATAACTCAGTAGTATTATGAAGCTTATAATGGTATTTGGACATAAGTTAGTATCATGGCTAAATAGTATATCACGCTAAATAAATATGGCTAATGATCTGTTCAGTTGGCCTGTGCACTTTGACTTTGTCCAACAGCAGCACTGCCCTTGTAGAGTAATCAAAAGCCATAAGGTTGTGTAATGATCTAGTATCAATTCAGAGTAATCAAAATTTATATGAGGTTATGTAATAATCTGGTACATTGGTCTTTTCACTTTGACCGAGAGTGTTTGTGTTTTTTCATAGTAATAACTTTGAGTGGTTGAACTTTTAAAAGATCCTAAATGTCATAAACTCTATAATATAGATTTGTACTATAATAAACATTATAATATCTATTTCTGGTGGTTTGATTGCTTTGGAAAGTAATACTTTTGACACATTAACAAAGAAAAATTAAAGTTAGACATGAGCTAGGATTAGTCAGCTAAGGTGGATTCTCCATCAATGAACAATGGTTTTGGAAAGTAGTACTTTTGACACATTAACCAGGAAAAATTAAAGTTACATGAGCTAGGATTAGTCACCTAAGGTTGATGGTCTATCCATGAACAATGGTTCCAAGTTTGGTTTGGACTAGATTATATATATAGCTGCTACAAACATGTCGCCCATTTTCAGTTGCTATAGGATGATAAGCATTTATAAACAAGAACCAAGTATTACTAGGTGGCTAAATCTTTTCTATCCATTTAAGTTAGAAATTATGATTTAGGAAAAATGCATAAAAAAATTATAATTTATATTGGTCAACGTTAAATTAATATTGGTTAATAGGGAAATTGAATCTTATAGTTTTTCTTAGGCAGGAACTCATAAAAATAGATGTGAAGTGGATAAATTAATTGCTTGCTTATACACAAAAGCTTGCATAAATTTTGGTGGTCAGTGACCAGTAACCACTGGTTAATGGTATGTGTATGCATTTGCAATTTTACTCCTATAATAATTATAAATCCCGGTAAGTATATTTATTTACATCTTATTTTTATGCAAAGACTCACATGAATTATGGTGGGAAATAATTGATGGTAAATATGTTATTTACCAAAGTATGAGCTATTTTAAAGGATTTTATTTTTGGTTGATTTTCATGAAAAGCATAAAAATAAAAAATCACTACAAAAATATCTAAAAATGAAGGATGAATATTACAACTATATCCATAAATTAAGGTATAAAATATGTGAGACACTTATATGCATGGCATTATATTGTGCAAAGAGTGCAATAAGAACTTTAGGTAATGGTCCAATTGAATGTTTGAAAAATAATTTTTTAATAACATTGGAAAATAAATATTTGTTTTCCAAAATTAAACATTATAATTATAATAAAAAGGTACTTTATTTATTTCTATAATTAAACATTATAATTTGCAATGCTAAACTGATATTGGTAAAAAGCAAATCGATTGCTAGAGTCTTCCTCGAGAAAATTGCTCGGGAAAGTAATAAAAACTCTGCGAACCAAAAGTAAATGGGAAAATATAAATGCTAAATGTGTGAATACAACAAAACAAGGTATAGAAAGAGAAACCATACAAGTAAAACATTGCAAAACACAAAAATATGTGAGATATAGTCAACTATGCAATTCTATTCCTATATAAATAGAGATATATTGAGACAAATATGAAAGTAATGTAGATGTTTATTGTAGTTTGAGTTGTGTAGACAATTATGGTATATCTTATCATACAAATATAGATTATTACACAATAAGAAAGATAATATACATGTTAAAATCTAAAAAAATGCATATTATATTTCATTTTTTTTAAGGATTATCTTTATATCAAAATGGGGTTACATATTTATCTAATACCATTATGCAAATTAAGCTATGAATGTGATCATTTTCAAGTAAATAAATAAAATAATGATTTATTAAATAATTTGGACATCCAATAATTATGGGCTTTGGCATTAATATGATTAATTTACTTTGCAAATTTTTGTCTTAGTCATATGACCCACCCCTTTAGCAATAAGAACCAACTTGATGTTATAAATTTCCATGTTGTTGTTTAAGACCATGTCTTAACTCATGGTATGGGAAGGTGGTGTTGAAGAATATAGGGCAATTAGGTGTAGTGTGATTCTTCATGACTTGATAACAATTTGTGGAGTACTTTTACTTTTCTTTTTAACTTAGTCTTCTTCTTATTAATGCATGTGTGTGTACTTCATCAAACTGCTACCAAAAACATAAGAACAAGAACACAAGATGTTGGCTCTCTACTAGGGTCAAAACCTCTCTTCTCTTGAGAGGAAAACCCTTTGGTAATTTTTCTCTTATTAAAGCTTCTTATTGATCAACGTAAAACCCTAGACCCCTCACCAGAATATCCTCCAAGCACAAGTCAAGTCCTTCCTCCTTTCTGCACCTTGTTCCCCAACACTTAGTCTTTCTTCTTCCAACACTTCATTCCCTAACACTTCGTCCTCATTCTTCCAGCTATACATAGACCTGTTTTATGTGAGATTTAGAAGAGATGCTTCTCTTCTATACTCAATAATATCCTTTACTTATGTAGACACCTATCTTCCTTCAAAAAAATGAGCTCATTCTTGAGATGTAGGTGTAGACTTGGTGTGACTATACAACATTCCTAGATCTTCGTACGTGTGGAAGGTATCCTTGTGAATTAGGGCCTTTTCACCTTCACTTGAGAGATAGTTTTCTTTGCTTGAGTAGGAGGCCTTGTAGACCTTACTTTCTAGCCCAAACAAAGATAGATTTAGGACTGTTGTATTGCTACAATTATGATTGTAGGACTACTTTTGTTTCTCATATGTGTGACTATTTTCTACCCTAGAAAACAATCCTCTTGACTTCGGTTGTGTACCCTTCTTCTTCGTTTCTCTTGAAGAGCCTTTCTTCGTCCCTTGTTTAAGCTTTTATTGGCTTCCTACCTTCATTGATTGTAGAGAGGAATGCATTATCTTTTGAGGGAGTGGACAACCTCTATATATAGAGGTTTGTCCCTCCTTTAGGTTGACTTGAAGGTTGACTTGCTATATTTTCTTCGAATGGCTTCTTTGGTGGTGTTACATACTTGGAGGAGACTTGAATTTGCTTGGAGGGTTATCCTTTGACTCTTATATAAAAATATACAAGGTGTAACATGCCCTTAAGGTCTTCAATATTTTATTTTGACCATTGGACTCACATATAGCACTTTAACATGTGCTAGACCTATTTCAATGAGCAAGAAACTCGTTGACATATATTATAAAAATAATATTTATTTTCTTGAATAAATACAAATATCAAAAGTACATTTATGAAGACCGAACCTCGTTACATTTCCTTCGACGCTCCCTCTTAACTAGGGAGGTATTCATACAACATTACAAGGTGTTTAGATATGTTTCAATCTTGAATAATTCACATAAGAGAAACCGGATTTTCAATCCATCTATTATAGCATCATAATAACCAACATTGTTTCCACAACAAGGCCTTGACTGATAACTCTATCTATCAATAGATCAGAGCACAATGGTGGTGAGACCAATGACTTATAGACACCTTAGCCATTGTCTCTCAAGGTACATACCCAACCGGGTGTTCACTGAATATGACCTTTTAGGACTATTCTTATCTTGGGTTCCCAACCCTCAAAGAATATCAGTCCTCTCGCCTACTCTAGTCTTGGATTCCCTACACATCCTTAAAGAGTATCGGATGCCAGATGATTACTTAATCATCCCATTTTTTTCTTCCCAAGTGAAGAAAAGAATGTTGTGTCTATGTTGTGTCTATATTTCCATTCACGACCTTCATCTATACTGTTAGTCATGGTCTAGTGCATGAACCATGAGATGGAAAAACACAATTGTCACTCCTTTGTAATCAGGGGTGATCCAAAACTCCCTCTTGATTAGGGACTTGTTAGAGCTCCCTCTTAACTAGGGAATATTTCATTCATCAACAACTTCTTCTTCATGGGTCCTTCAACTACTTGATCTCCTTCCTATCTCTTATGTCATGAATTCTTTGCTCGAACTTCTTCTATGTAGGGAACCATACATCAATCACTTAACTTTCGGGTTTGTCATGTCTTTGCTTCTTTTGTGGAAAATGTTTTTCTTTCCATACATCAGGTTTTCTTGCCATCTGGCTACTCCTTTGTCATCTGTCCATGCTTCAAAATACTCTTCTCATGGATGCTTTGTTGTACTTTCTTTTTTATATGCTTCAACCTAGTATCCCATTATGACTTCATCCTAATATTGCTTCAACATTTCTTTTTCTTTTACTAGATGGATTCTTCATAGTGACATCTTTGTAGAGTAGAATCAATTATATGCATCTTTCATATCTCCAAGGCCTTCATAGGTGTCAAGGGTCCTTCCTTCCTGTGTTAGAGTTGTCCTACCTTCTTTTGGGAGATATCTTCAAAGTATCTTGTCATTTACTCTTGATGATCATGGTGTTCTTCACATGCTTGATTGCTTTCTTCATTCGCTTATTCTTAGATAGATAGTTCAACCATCTTATGCTTCTTGTGAGAAATTTTCTTCATTGCTTTCTTCCTGGACTAGTCAACATTTCTTCTTGCTTTGTAGTTAGCAATCTTATACTGCTTATGTGAGCATATTCTTTTGTTGACCTTCATTGCATTGTAGTAAATGCCTTCGAGCATGTTCTTGGTGAAAGAGATTCTTTCATACTTGATTATGTTATAGAACTATTCCCATGACTCAATAATATACAAATGATAACATGACTAAACTTTGATGCCTACATACCTCATCTTGATTCTCTTTTGATCATATTAGCTTCATTTGGTTGTCCTTGGTGCGGCCCTTCTTGCTTCATCGTAGCTTGCCTGCATATAATCCTTTTCTTGAATCCCATGAATGGGATTTCCAATGAGACATATGCTTTGGTTTATGAACTTTATTTTGAAGATTCCATTATAGGATCTTAAAGACCCTTGCCTTGAAAATGTTTCTTTTCTTTTGATGATGGAGGTCTTATAAGATTCTTTTTAATGATCAATTTTCTTTCATAGTGGATGAGGTCCTATTCTAGGTATGTTCGTTCTTCATGAATATCTTGAGCTATTCTCATCATGCTCCTATATTCTAAAATACATTTCTAACCATGCATTTTTGTTCTCATTTATAAATTCTCTTTCTACATGAGTATCTAGAACTCTATGTACTTCATGTTTCTAGATTCTAGAAGATGTTTCTAGCTATGCAATTTTATTTTATTCCTACATGCTCCTATCTTACTCAAAACCTTGAAAGAAGACTTGAAGTAAAGAGTTTGACCTCGTCATAGTAGAAATCCAAAGGATCTTCCTTATTTTGCTTCTTTTCTTCTTCTTTCACCTCTTGAGTCATGTGAGCTTCTTCCCTCTTTCTTTTGTTGTTGTTGTCCTTCTTAAGCTTAGGACAATTCCTTTTGTAGTGTCCATATTCTTGGCATCCAAAACATTGAATTTTGGACATGTCTTTGTTGTTTTCTCTTCGTGGATCAAATTTGCTAAATTTTCCCTTTCTCTTGGCCATGGTAGAAAATGCTTTCTCCGTTGATCCCACATCTTCCTTTGCTTTAAGTTTGGTTTCCTTTGTCCTGCATAGAGACCACATTTCACTGAGTATGGTTTCTTCCTTCTTGGATTATATGCTTTATGTGAAGTTGTCGCAATCCTCAGGTAGAGCATTGAGTACTACAATTATCATCTCTCTATCAGACATGACTTCCCCAAGCTCTTGAAGTTGAACTCACATTTCAGAGATTTTCATGAATTAGGGAGCTATTCCTTCCTTTGTTATCTTCATCTTGTACAATTCATCCCTTAGAGATATTACTTATCTAGTTTTTGGATACCAAGAATAGCTCTACTAGATTATCATAAATTTCTTTTGATGTTTGAAATTTGGAGACATAAGGAATGAGGGAGTCTTTGATTGATTCTATTAGAATCCTTTGTGCTCTTTTCTCATCCTTATTTTACTTAGCTAATGCTTGAGTTTGTTCCTTAGCACGGATAGTGACATTCCCTTTGATATGTTCTAGAAGTTCCTTCTCCTTGAGAAGTAGATCAGTCCTCTTCTTCCATGCAAGAAAGTTATTGGTACCTACCAATTTGTTTCTTTCCTTGAAAATATACATTGATGTATATTCAGAAGGGGACATATACTTACTTGATAGATTTTTGAGATTTAATGGATTTGCTTCCTCCTTGAAGACTTGATGGATTGCCTTCCTTGGATCTTGATGTTCTTCAAGTTGCCTTCTCCAAATGGACTTGCTTGATGATGAAATTTTCTTGATGACTTGATGTAGCTTGATGTAGGTCCCGCTTTGATATGATCTTATTTGTAGGTGCCTTTATGTAAGACTCTTATTCTTGCTATGTCGACTTCCTTAATGAATGATGGATTGGAGAAATTCTTGTCCTTGAAATTATTTAGACTTCTAAGCTTGATGCTTCAACCTTGTAGATGTCCTTCCTTGATAAGTGTTCTTGAGTTTCCCTTTCCTTGATGTGTCACCTTAGCTTTGATACCATGTTGAAGAATCTAGGGTAATTAGGTGTAGTGTAATTCTTCTTGACTTGATAACAATTTGTGGAGTATTTTTAATTTTATTGTTAGCTTAATATTCTTCTTCTTATTAATGCATGTGTGTTTACTTCATCAAACTACTACCAAAAACATAAGAACAAGAACCCAAGATGTTGGCTCTCTGCCAGGGCAAAAACCTCTCTTCTATTGAGAGGAAAACCCTTCGGTAAGTTTTCTCTTATTGAAGCTTCTTATTGATCAATGCCAAAACCTAGACCCATGGCTAGAATATCCTCCAATCACAAGTCAAGTCCTTCCTCCTTTCTGCACTTTGTTCCCTAACACTTAGTCTTTCTTCTTTCAACACTTCATTCCCTGGCACTTCGTCCTCATTCTTCCTGCCATACATAGACCTTGTTTATGTGAGCTCTATATGAGATGCTTCTCTTCTATAGTCAATGATATCCTTTACTTATGTAGACACCTTCCTTCCTTCAAAAAAAAACAAGCTCATTCTTGAGATGTAGGTATAGACTTGGTGTGACTATAAAATAGCCCTAGACTTTCACATGTGTGGATGGTATCCTTGTGAATTAGGGCCTTTTCACCTTTTCTTGAGAGAGAGTTTTCTTCACTTGATTAGGAGGCCTTGTAGACCTTAATTTCTATCCTAGGACTATTGTATTGATGCAATTATGACTGTAGGGCTACTTCTATTTCTTGCACATGTGACTATTTTCTACCATAGAAAATAGTCCTCTTGACTTCGGTTGTGTACCCTTCTTCTTTGCTGCTCTTAAAGACCCTTTCTTCGTCCCTTGTTTACCCTTTTCTCGGCTTCCTAACTTCGCTAATTTCAGAGAGGAATGCATTGTCTTTTGAGGGAGTGGACAACCTCTATATATAGAGGTAGGTCCCTCCTTTGGGCCAACTTGAAGGTTGACTTTCTATATTTTCTTCAGATGGCTTCTTTGGTGGTGTTACATGCTTGGAGGAGACTTGACTTCGCTTGGAGGATTATCCTTTGACTCTTATACAAACATATGCATGGTGTAACATGCCCTTAAGGTATTCAACATTTTCTTTTGACCATTTGACTGACCTATAGCACTTTAACCATGTGCTAGACCTATTCCAATGAGCAAAAAACTCATTGAAATATATTATAAAAATAATATTTCTTTTCTTGAATAAATAAAAATATCAAAATTAAATTTATGAAGACCAAAACTAGTTATATTTCCTTCAACAAGTGGTATCTCAATCTTAACTCTCTTTTGGTGAGGTGGTCTCATCCTCGTCCTTCCCACCATTGCACACATCCCTAGTGACCCATTTCAAGGAGGGGGTGGGGTTAATTGTTGGGGGCTTAATTTGTGTTAAAGTAAGATCTAATTACCATAAATATGACACACTTACTAAATATTTAAGTCTAAAAATATTAGCAATATTTATAAATGAATACCACCTCCTAAAAGATTAACCTAAGCCAAAAAAGTAGGTTCAAAAGGTAAACAAAGTTAGGAAGGAAGGAAAATGGGCAATAGTTAAGGATAATAACTATTACTAGGGATAGAGACTATAAATTTATAACAAATATCTATTTTAAACAACTTATATCCTCTCTTGGAATTGCTATTATTTCTATTGAAGTAAAGGTCCCATTTCAAGTTTGATCCCAAATGAAATTGATAATATATAAATGTTTGAAACTTGGGATCATGAAGAATATTAGGTCCCTATCATAGAAGGATTTATCTTGTGGTCAATATGTAATAAAATATCCTACCATAAAGGGATTGGATTCATAACTTGTTACATAAAGAAGCACATTTTTTCTCATATTAGGGTTCACAAGAAATATTATTTTTGTCAATACATAGACTTTAATGCCACAAAAACAACTAACTGAGCAGTTATCTTAAGAAATTATTCCAACCATAATGCTCTATAGCTATATGCGAATATTGTTTTATCTAATAGTTACAAAAGAAACCACAAATAATTGGTTGAAAATTTGTTCAATATCACAATGATCAAGATCTATAATACTATAAGAAAGTGGAAAAATGTTATTGAATGACTTGTCTTCATGGGCATGACAATAGTTTCATAGGTTATTCTCCATTTGATATCCCCGTGTACAACTAAGTAGTAAATTTTAACATCTTAAATCACCATGATAGACCTTTAACTCTAACCTTAAACTTTGTTGTGCTTAAAATACCCACATAAAAGAATTCTAATAATCCAAATAACTTGATATTTAACAAAAATAACACCGATAAACTTTTTAAGGATTTAAATAGTAAATTAGATCTCATATCAAATAAGGACATTATTGAATATCTTTGTCAAAATTATATGAAAACCCTCTCGAATTCCATGAATATTTTCTCTTTAAATTTGTCATGTAAAATAAAAAACAGAATGGTGAACCCTTGGTATGATAAAGAGTATATGCTAGAAAATCCATTAAGGATGTTCCTAACTAGTCCTTAAAATCTAAAAAGATAAAATAGAAAACCCTAATTAAAAGGAAAAAAAAATACATAGTAATAGAAATAAAGAGAATATTTTGAGTCTCTCTAAGCTAGATACTATGAAATTTTGGAGGCAAATTCTAACTCATAAAACTAAGAAAATAATGTGATTCCCTTGAGGAAGTGAAATTCCTAAAAATGAATTTAGGAATCGTCTAATGTAATGGATAACATTCAAACTATTTCTACATAGAAATAAGTTTTTTCTTTAGAAGACAGAGTTTAGGGATAAGTAGCTCACACAAAAGAAGGATAAGGATATGAGAGAGTACCATGTAGCAATATAAAAAATTGGACGTTCTATTATCATTTCTCACATACAAAAGCTATTTAATTTATCGGTCATTTAGGTTTTCCTTAAACCTTAACCTCAAATCCTTAATTTTCCTATTTTTTAAAGTGGGGATAAAACAATCCCTCTAATTATAGGGCCATTATGATTAGCTCTCTTTTAGCTATTTTATATTAAATTATTCTGGAAATAACGATCAACAAATGGAAAGAAGGCCATACCAAATTTAGGAGCTATTGTTCAACTACAAACCATCCTCTTACTCTTAGGAGAGCAGTGTTTGAAACCGATCCCATGTGTTGCTTCATTAACTTTAGAAAATATTCGTTGAGCCTCAGAATATATTAGAAGAGATGAAGGTCGAAGAGATAAAGGTTCATTTCAAGTTGAGAGTTTATGTAATAAGGCTACACAAGAATGTTAATGGCATTTTTAGGAACACTAAGAGATAGTTGGAAAAATGTAATTATAATATAGCAGTAAAGAAATGTTGCCTCTTGTCCCCAACCCTTTTGGCATACATATCCACAAGTTAAAGGGTTATTTGGAAGGACTAGGTTATGTCATAATATCTCTAGTTCATATATTCATCATATATTGTCCTTATGATGAGTCTCTATGATCTTCACAAGTAACTAAAAATTCACAAAAATATTTTCTGTACTATGGATATGATTGTTAACATTAACAAAACACGGGTCATGTTAATCAAATAAAAAAAATATGTTATGCTAATTTTGTTTATGAAAGCAATTTGGATGGAATGAATTCATACAAATATCTTATAATCAATATTCATCACAAGTTCCAACTAGAAATATAGCATTGTGAAAACAATAGATAGAGGATACAACTAGAAATATAAAATTGAGAAAACGATAGATAAAGGGTAATAATCTTATTACAATTTTGAAAGTGATTGTTAATTAGTGTATATTCGGCTTTGGGATAAGAAGAAAAACCTCCTTCACACTCTCATCAATTTTACTATCTTAAGTGATTGTGAAGACTGGGGATGCAACATCTCTAGATAATCACAGAGAAAGATAGAGAAAATATATAAGTGCTTTTTAGCTATAACTTTAAAATTAAAGATAATACACCCTATCGTATCCTCCTCTTAGAATCGAGGCTTTTCCATTGAGAGAAAGGCTCTAATTAGGTAGATATTGTACGATAACATGATAAACATGGAAGACAAGAGGTTTCTTAAGATTCCTTAAATCAATTCAAAACCATGTAAAACTCAAGCAAGGTTAGCATAAATATGCTTGCTAAGCTAAATCATGGGTAATCAATAATATAACACTTTGCAAAATAATATTGATATTAAAATACTATTACATTTAAATTTAAGAAGGGAATGTGATGCTATAAATAATTGGAGGATATGAGAAAATTAACTTATATTATAAGAAGGTAATCAATCCTAATCTAAAAGCTCAAAAGTCTCTCGCTTTTAACTAATGTAAAGAAGAAAATACCATCTTTAACAAACCTAAAAGTTGAAGTTAAAAAACGCTCTCCTAAAATATCTTATTCATACTATAATTTAATTTGTAACTTAATATTGTCATAATATCAACCTTTCTGCAAGTTAGAATTGCTCTAACTTATAAAGACTATAATAACTTAAAAATGCATATCTTAAAACTATTCCAATAAAAAAATAAATTTTAAAACTAATAACTTCTCATCTTTTTTAAGGTTCATAAACTAATTAATCTTATCATCGCACTTTTATAAATTTGGATAATTATTTTTCAAATTTTCAATATAACACATTAGAAAGCATCATACAAATTGAAAGTGCAAAATATTACCATGAAAATGATAGAAAAATATAAAAAATATAATTGTTAAAAATCATGTTATTAGTCCCTTCCCTTTGTAACACCCTAGGAAACGTGCGACGGGTGAGCGCAGGGGCCCGGGCGGGCGCGCGCCAGCGGACGTGCATGAGCGGGCAAACATGCGACAGGAGGGCGCTCCTTACGCGAAAAATGCGACGTTATAGCGAACCACTGTGCAACGAAAGGCAAACAGCGTGCGACACTTGTGGAGAAATGGATGAACGCAATGGCAACTTATACAACGTTGTGGAAGGGCTTGCCTAAGGCAAAGCCGACAGCATGTCGATGAGTTCGGGGCACGTTTATGGAGTTTTGGGGTCGGCCATGGGGCGACCACCCCCACACTCAACCCACATGTGGAGCATATAAATTTCAGCGTTCAAGAGCTCATTTCCAACAATGAACTTCGCTCTCTCTTCGCAAGTTCAAGTGAGAAGTGTGCATAAGGGGTAGGAGCTACGCATAACTCATGCGTAGTGCTCCAAGGTGGCCTATATGTACGATGGACTTGAAACTATGGTGAAGGTTATGTAGTGACAGTTCGGACGTGCGGTTTTGGTGCAGATTTGTCGAAGTGTTACAGGTGACTTATGGGGGTGTCGTTCTTCGTACAAAAGAGCATAAAACCATTGTAAAAAGCAGGTTGCCTATCTTGTATATTTGGTTAAGTGTTGGCCTTGGATTCTACGAGGCACACTTGTACATTTGTATACTGTAAACTGATATTCTAATAAAACGGTTGGGCAGACTCACGTTACGGGGAGTTGCCCCTCCCCCTTTATACTTGTGCAATTGTTATTCTTGTTGTTTTAATAATTGCGATGGATAATGAATGAAGTATGGGTTTTCATTAAGTATAAAGGATAACGCATGTTTTACTTAGTTGCGAAGTATGGGTTTTCAATAAGTATAAAAGATAACGCATGTTTTACTTAGTTGTGAAACACAAGCTGAGTATCGGTTGTGAATTAGGCGTAGTCCGCACACTTAAGTATTGTTAAAAAGAAAAAGTGGGGTGATGCCGCACCTCGCCGGCATGGTTGGAAGACTACCGTAAGCTTGGGGGCGTGACACCCTTCGGGACGATAAAGACTATAGTAATCATTTTTTATTGCCACATAAACCAATGGGAGAACTATGTTTTTAATCAAGTTTTCCTTCTATATTCAATTCAATATATTTTCCTTGCTTATGAAATACTTGCATGCACTTTTTTATCCAATGAATGAATTTGAGATTTTATTGGCCTCATATCGAGGCCATTGTTAGGATAAATTTCAAGTGGACGAGCGCAGTTCCATGTTAAATGCACTCATGCTAGTTTTAGTTCTTAAACATTTAACGTTTAGAATATATTTTTCATGCCCAAAATTTAATAAGCCCAAAAACTAATTAATTGATTGAAACTGCTAACTGGGAAATAAACTAAACGTTGCTCACTTTTGAATGCTTGACACACAGAATTTTACATGGTTTTTAACTTTAATGTGCAACGCAGTAGAAATGGTTCAAAGCTAGTGTCAGGATATTAATCACGACGACTCACTATTCATTAGTCAGCGGTGGGAGTCAGTAGGAAATAAATTTCGGTCGGCGGAGTTTCTATTCAATCTCCAACCCAACCAATGTATAAATTGCAACCCTTTTTAATGAGATTGGCAAGATTTCAGTGTTGAGTGTTTTCTATGATATGGTATCAAAGCAAGGGTTGTGAGGGCTCGATGATCTGGAGTTCACCTTACTGGAGTTTCCAGCTGTGGTTATGAGAGCGAGTTTATTTTTTTTGAAGTCTGTCTGCTGTGAGCTACGACCTGGATCGTGCCCCTGCAGTAAGATGACCGTGACTGTTGAACAATGGATCAGCCGAGGGAGAGCTACTTGACAGTGAGAAGAGAACGTATTGTTGTTAAGGAGTTGCTGCAAATACTGCAAGTGTTGTTGTAATCGTTGGGGCTTCTATTAATCTGAAGCTTAACGTGAGAAAGAATGTCCAAAAGCTTGTGAGAGATCACCAGTGTCGCGAAGGAGAAATCTGCAAGCGTTTTGTTTTAAGCGTTCTGCAAGGAGTCTGTTATTAGTGCCGTGGAGTTTTGCTGTTTGAGCTGAATGTTGCAACCATACCTTCAAGTGGGAGATATTGTCAGGCCTATTGTAAGTGGATAGGTGCATTTAGATGTGCCTCCAAACGTATTGAAAGTATTTCTAGGATTATTTGGTATTTATTTGAGATTTTAATAAAAATTTTGGGTACATTTAAAAAGTCAAATTTTATAGTAGATATTTATTTGAATGAATCCACCAAAATTGATGGAGGAAATTATGTGAATTGGAAATTCAAGTTGCTGACCATATTAGAGGGTTATAATATGTGGTCCATCATGAGCAGGGATGAGCCCAAACCCATTGTTGCAGCTTCTGTTCCAGATTGCAAGAAACGAGAAACAAAAGCAAAAGTGTTGTTGCATATGTCTATAAAGGAAAACATTTTCGTCACATAAGAGATTGAAAAACATCTAAGGAAACATGGGATGTGCTCAAGGGTTTGTATGAAACAAAAAATACAAATTGGATCTTATTTTTGAAGACTAAGATTTTATCTCTAAAAATGGAAGCAAATGAAAATATAAGAAATTTCATATCTCGTATCAAATATTTAAGTGATAAGTTAGGAGATATTGGTGAAAAGGTGTCATGTACTTGTTAAACACACATGGGTAGCAAGAACAATATGAAAGATAAAACATGATCGTACAATTTTATTAACAACTAATATACATTTATAGTACATTGTTTGACCATTAGGTTCCACATCCCAAGGTCTCTTGGACTCCTTTTGTCCATTCGGCTTCGACACTAACCCATTGAGGATTAGGTGTCCAACATTCCCCCCCTTAATCCAAAGGGTTATGTATGAATCCAAGAAGAGAGTTGTAATACAAAATGTGCAAAAAATGCATGGCAGCACTACGCTGAATGTGCTCTCTGAAATGTTGGTATAAAGGGCGGTGGTTTAAGGATGACCACCAACACTGGAATGCTTAGTGCAGTTCCCGAAACTCTTTCAAAACTGGCAAGAAGCTGAAGTCTTCTGCTAGAGGAAATGCTCCTATTGTTTTGAAGAGGGAAACCTTCAACCAATAAAGGGAGGTCTCACCCCGCATAAAAGGGAGAACTTCAACCTAAAAAGGGAAGTCTCAACCTGTGATGGTTTAAGGATGATCAACAACTCTGGAATGCTTAATGCAATTCCTGGAACTCTTCCAAAACTAACAAGAAGCTGGAGTGTTCTGCTAGAGGAAGTGTTCTCAATTTTGTTCCTGGAATTCTTCCGAAACTGGCAAGAAGCTGAAATCTTCTGCTAGAGGAAGTGTCCCAGATTACCAACTAAAGGCATGTTCACGAGCATCTTTGTTTCTGGCTACAACTCTGAAACTGATGTGGCAGGTTGTGGCTCAGGCTCGCTTGATGTGGCTTTGAAGCTTGTAGATGACCATCATTTCCCCCCTTGTCAGATACAAAGTGAGATGATGGAGAAAACTCAATTGCAAGAATGTTCAATACTCTGGAACAAGTTCTGACATGTGTTTGGAATATCTTTTTGGTTGTTGATGCCCATTGCCAAGAAGCGATCCATTCAAGATGAATCTTTGTTCTTGCAAGGCGTTTGTTTTTGAAGCATCTATTCGAAGAATGACTAGTTTTATGATAGTGCTTACATGGATGAAGATAAAAACAGTGATCTTTCAGATGGCCAACTCGTTCACAGTGTTGGCATTTCACAATCTGTTGTTGTTGTTGTTGTTGTGGAAGAGGGGCAGAATCTGGAACAGTTGGAGGTGAACTGTCACGAGGAGCAGGTGAACTATCATGAATGAATCCAGCACTCTGAAACTAAATTGGTTTGGAGTAGTCTGGAATATGAAAAGACAAGTCCTTCTCATATCCAAGACCAATTCTGTGCCTGTTGTGGACAAGTTGTTCCCAAGGTCTGACGATGGGGTTGGGAAATGCAGACTGAGTTTCTGCATCTGCATATACAACTGCTGCTTTATTGGGTATTGGATCTGAATGAACTTCAACAATATTGTCTTGTTGTTTATGGGAGTCTTCTTCATTGTTCTGAACAGAAACAGGTTTAGATTGATGACTCCACTGTTGTAATTCTTCCTGCTGTAGTAGAGATTCAAGCTGCAAAAATTCAATATTGTCATGTACATCTTGTAAACAACTGTGAATATCGGTGAGAAACTCCTTGTTGATTTTGATTGTATTATCCATAGTAGAGAGTATTAGATTGTCCAGTGACTCTAATATTACACCAAGTGGAGCCATTTTTCAACCTCAAAAAAATAGTAAAACAATGAGGAAAAGATGGACACCAATTTCTCTTTTATATAAACTTATGGAAACAACTTCAAATCAATCTTGGCAGCATGCAATAGATTCAACACACAAATAATGGTGACATCCAGAAAATAGACTCCTCATTCAAAAATGGATTTTCTCCAATTCACCTAAGAATTTAACTTCCAACAAGCAATCCAGGCTTCAAAAAGATATGTCCCTGTACCAGCCTTGACTCCAAGAGAACTTGTCGTGGGAATAATTTTTTGAAGAATGGAATTTTGAATGCCAAATTGATAGTATGACTGGGTGATCAGAGTAATACGATAACAGGTATTCTGATCGACATACACTAATTTTCTGTGAATTTTTCTTAAGCCTTAATTTGACAACAAGATTGCAATGATGAATAAAGAAGACGATCAGAGGCAACAACTTCTTCAATCTGATTACACAGAAAAAAGGGCACCAGAACCTTCCCAAGGGCTTCCTTCAGAACCTCCCACAACACTCTCCACTGGCTATGTAAAAATAAATAGTGTCCACAACATAAGCAACTACCTGATCAATATTTCAATAGAAAGAAAGAGCATTCCTTAGTGGGTTTAACCGTTACAACCATTTCAGGCTCCACCTCAACATCTAAGTGGGTTATCAAGAGTGAGTTAGCTGTTGTTAGAGAGCCTATTGTGCCAATCCACTCCTAGCTGAAAACTCTACTATAAATCTTGCCAAAGATTTAAGAAATATACATATATAAATATTGCTTCAAGCAAAGTGGGAGATTGACATGAAGGACACTAGCATGTGTTATGTGTTGTTTATTTGATCTCTGTTGTCTATTTATGAAATATTTCTAAACATTATATGATTCGGATGGATATTTGTAACTCCAACCATTATTCTCAATTTTTTTCAAAAAACAATAAAATATATGAAAGCAAAATCCGAATCGTAACATTATCACTCATCGATTTTCTTCTACATATTTTAGCTATGCATGTTCATGTTTTTCTGAAACACACATCATGAGTCTTGTACTCTCCATAGGAATTGAATGAAGCCACTAGGCTTGTCAATTCAGAAACCGTTTTGGCCTTCACATCACCAAGAATTGAATGAGGCGATGTTAATTCTCGCAGATGGTACTATAAATACTACTCGATCCGGGATATATGAATAATTCTTCCATCACCCAGGACAGAGAACCTTGCACGCATCACCTGGTACAAGTATCAATCCAAATCGATCCCAAGCATAGTAACACCAGCTACTCTTCACAAGTGACTTCTTTCAAAGGGTGGACAAAGTCCTGCGATTTTCCATTAATAAACATGGAGGTTGCTGGTTACAAAAACAAATATTTATATGTGGGAGGATGCTCGAGCCGATGCAAATCTTTACAACACTTTCCTTTTGATACAATTGTCAAATTGAAAGGTATAGAAAAAGAATCATTTTCAACCTGGTGGGTAGGAAAGTCGTTCATTTATAAGAGAGCCAATGTTTGTGTCCAGATCATTAGGCTTTAGCCAACCTTATCTCTCTAGATTCGAAAAAGACAATGGATACATACTAGTCATACAGTACGCAGGTTTGAGACGTAACAACCTGCCACACCATTACAAGGCTTTACCAACGTAGCAGAGGTTCATTCGATGGAGACAGTGCTGACACGAATCTCGCCGACTGAAATTAAGATGTTGACAAGACGAAAAATTCCAGTCTCCTGGTTATTGATTCATCTTCCCAAAGAGAGCACAAACCAAACAGTTACTCGATGGATGCACATATAGCTTAGGTTTCCGATTGCTGAACTCGCTAGATGGAGCCCTTCAGCAATTAACAACAGCGTTAATGTAATACCACAGACTTGGCAACTTTAATGTAATACCACAGACTTCAGGCAAATGCATAACATAATGAAACTGTTTAATTAGAGTGGAGCGGTGTATGGATGTTTATGATCAGCTAGAATAAATGGTGAATAACAGGTGGAGCAGTGTATATATGGAAAACTGAATTTGGTCAGATGGGCAAGTGTGAATTCATTCAAAGGTTTTCAAATTTAATGCAGGTTTCTACGACTTCAACATCTTCAAGCTTTCAACAACTACCCTCAGCGCATTCTAGAACATTTACACACAGACCTCTGAGCACACAACACATGGTCTCACATTCATTACAATGCATCCAGCGCTCCAAATTCTGGCAGAGGAACAGGGAATAATGAGGACAATGACAGAAAACTTATGGGAGTTACAGCACAAAAAACTAATTTGGGAACCTGGGACCTGTGGTAGCATCAACGCATAGTAACATGAGCCTTGTAATGAGCAGCATCAACGCATACCAATGTCAGACCATGTCAGAGCAGTGTACAGCACATGAAGGCCACAAAACAAGTGGCTCACATTGGAGTAGGACCAGTAATCACCCGCTCTGATACCATGTTAAACACACATGGGTAGCAAGAACAATATGAAAGATAAAACATGATCGTACAATTTTATTAACAACTGATATACATTTATAGTACATTGTTTGATCGTTGGATTCCACATCCCAAGGTCTCTTGGACTCCTTTTGTCCATTCGGCTTCCACACTAACCCATTGAGGATTAGGTGTCCAACAGTACTGACTTGGTCACCATCACATTAAATGGCTTAGAGTAAGATTATCAAATTTTTGTTTCGAGTCTTTCCACTAGAAAGAAGCACCGTACATTTGATCAGTTGACAAGAATTCTTCTGCAAGAGGAGGAAATGATGAAGAGCTTTAATCTAGGGTCCAATAGTTTAGATTTGGCATTGGTATCCAAAGGTAAACAACCATACATTGGTAGGCCATGGGACAAGAACAAAGGAGGCAAGTTTCAAGCAAAATAGGAAGGTATGACATAATCTAAATTTCCAACTCATGATAAGAGAAATGATGATTGTTATTATTGTGACAAACTTGGTCATCACTCTAAAGATTTCTATAAAAGGAAATAAAATGAGTCCAGACAAAGAAACAAATGTCATAATGGAAATTTTGTGGACAAAGACATCTCAAGTAGTGATGGATTTAAAAATCTTAAATTGTTTGTTTGTGATGTTGCATTGTCTATTGAAAATGATGTCGTGAATGCTTGGTTCATTGATTTTGGTGCATCACTCCATATGGATTGTAATAAGGATTGGTTTGATGAATATTATGAAAACAATGATGGAACATATGTTTATCTAGGAGATAAGAAATCACTTAAAGCTCAAGGTTATGGAGTACTAGGTTTGAATTTTCCTAATGGACAAGAGAGACATATCCATAATGTGATGTATATTCCTGGTATAAAAAGAATTTAAATTCTGTTTCTACTATTGCTGATCAATATTTGAAGGTAAAATTTGTTAAATCACAGTGTGTTGTGAAAGACATTCAAGATCACTACAAGGTTATTTCCATAGGCACCAGAGTTGCAGACTTGTATAAGTTGGATGTGACTAGGATCAATCATCAAGCATTAGCATCTATAATAATATCAACAATAGAGTTATGGTATCAAAGTTATGGACATCTAAATCATAATGATTGAATGTTACTTCAAAAGAACAAAATAGTTGAAGGACTTCCTGTTTTGAAGAACGATCATGTTGAATGTGAAGCATGTGTAATTGAAAATCAACATAGGGAGGAATTTCCTATACATAAAGGAAAAAGGCAGAGATAAATACTTGAATTAATTCATACTAATATATGTGGACCTATGCAAACTAGATCTCTTGGTGAAGCATTGTATTTTGTTATTTATTTTATGATGGATCTAGGTATACATGGGTCTATTCCATAAGAAAGAAGAGTGATGTTTTTTATTACTTTAAAGAGTTTACAAGTATGATGGAAAATTCTCAGATTTGATCAGGGGGGAGAATATAAATCAAGAGAATTTAATCAATATTGTAAAAGCAATGGGATTCTACAACAAATGCAATCGTTGAGAGGAAAAACATAACACTAGTTGAATTTGCACTTAGTATGATTCAAGGTAAAAATATTTCTAATTGCTTTTGGGTTGAAGCCATTAATACTATTATTTATTTGAAATATAGGAGTCCAACCAAAAGTTTAGAGCTCAAAACACATTTTGAAGCATTTTAAGGGTATAAACCAAAATTGGGTCATTTGAAAGTTTTTGGTTGCAAGGCATTTGCTCATATTCCAAAAGATGAAAGAAGAAAACTTGATGCAAAGTCAATTAAGTGAATATTTATTGGTTATTGTGATGATCATAAAGCATACAAGTTGTTTGATCCTAGTACTCATAGATAGCTTGCAATTAGGGATGTGGTGTTTCATGAGAATGCAAATGAAGTTGATAAAATGAATAATACTAGTATATGGCATGATATTGATGATTATGTCAAAATAGATACAAGTGTTGAACAAGAATAAGAACAAGCACATGAATAGGTAGAGGTTCAAAGAGAAAGGAGAAACAAGCAATCATGACACTCCAAGAAGGGGAGAGGAGACTCCAGAAAGCAAAAAGAAAGTTGAAAGCAATAAAACTCCAAGAAGGTCATCACGTCAAATTCAGGTACCTATAAGTATAAAGATTATGCATTAATGTCTCTTGTTATGAATGTTGTAGAACCTTCAAGCTATGAGGAAGATAAATAATATGAAGAATGGAGAGATGCAATGAATGAAGAATATAACTCTATAATGAAGAATGACACATGGGAATTAACAAAATTACCTAACAACAAAGTTCCCATATGATGAAAATGGTTGTATAAATCCAATTTTAATGCTGATGGAAGTATTGATAAGTATAAAGCTATATTGGTTGCAAAACGATATTCACAAAAAGAGGGAATTGATTATGAAGATACTTTTGCACAGGTAGCTAAGTTGAACACAATTAGAATCATGATTGCATTAGCTATAAAATATAATTGGAAAATGCATCACTTAGATGTCAAATCTGCATTTTTGAATGGTGAGTTAAAAAACAAGTTTATTTGGTTCAACCTGAAGTGTTTGTAAAATAGGGACAGGAGCATATGTTTTGTAGGTTAAAGAAATATTTATATGGTTTGAAACAAGAACCAAGATCTTGGTATGTGAAAAATGATTCTTTCTTTTATGAGAAAGGTTTTATGAGAAGTAAAAATGATCCTAACTTGTACATCAAGGAATATGAAGATGGAAATGTTGCTTTGATATCTATATTTGTTGATGATCTTATCATAACGGGAAATGCATCCAGGTTGATTGAAGAAATTGAAATTCAGTTGTCACGGGTATTTGAGATGAGTGACCTTGGTGAATTGCATTATTGCTTAGGTCTTGAAGTTTGGAGGGAACCTGGTAAGACACTAATCACACAAATAAAATATATAAGGGAAATCCTTAAAAGGTTCAATATGATTGAATGCAAGGCGATATCTACTCCTTTGGAATAGAATTTCAAATTGTATAGTGATGATGGAACCTTGTATCGTTAACTGGTGGGAAGTTTGAACTATCTCACCATTACCAAGCCAAATATAGCATATTCTATCAGCATACTTAGTCAGTTCATGGGTAAGCCTTGTTAAAGCCACTGGAAAGTAGCTGATCCAAAATGAATTTTGGATAGACTCCTAAGTCTAAGTGTTTCTCACTGAGGAAAATGAAAGTCCAAGGAAGTTCCTGGAACTAACCCCATTGTAGAGATTGTCTTGTTCTAAATCTGCTGCAACTTGAATGGGAAAAACTAGACTTAGGATGTAGAAGTTATCGCTCAAAGAAGATGCCCTTTGTTCCTTAGAAAAAGAGGCAAAATCCTTTAAAAATGGTCTAAAAGGCTTTCTGAAGAAAATCACATCGGAGGAGGTCAAAGGCAGATTTAAGCGGAAAAGGGGGAGCACCCCCGATCGCTGATCCCTGATATATCGGGTCAGGGGCGGGGAAATGCATATAACATAAAGCGAGACCTAGGTCGATGCAATATCGTGATCGCCAATATTAGTGGATCGCAATCAGCGACAACATAAGGCAAAGGATGGACCCCTGCGTTGAGAGATATCACGATCGCCGATATCGGCAGATAGAAATTGGCGTTGGCATCGGCCATGCCATTTGCACAGAACCCTAGGTCCATGCAATACGCAATTGCAATATTGCAAAATCGCATTGGAGCTACATAGAGGAGCGGGGCTATATACATATATATATGCGTGATGTGATAGCCGAACCCGATAGAGCTATAAACAATATTCGATAAAATTTGAGATCCGTCAAATGACAGTTTCTATGTATTTTCGGGTATTTCGTTTATTAAACGAAATATGAAGGGAAGCGGTGATGCGATGAAAACCGGACCCAAAAGTTTGTGAATGAAAATATATAATATTTCAAGTCCGTCTAAAGCCATTTTTACAGGATTTTCCAATGTATTAATGTATTTTTAAAATAAAAAGGGAAATCATGGAATGGGCATTTGCGACATGCGATAAGCGATTTCAGGTGGACTCGATAGGAGTATAGAACAGATTTAAGGACTTTTGAAGTCCGATAAACAGTGTTTTGGCGGCTTTTCCCGTGTTTGAATGCATTTCTCTGTGTAAACATAGAATGGATATTTTGGGGATTTCAAAGGCCTGATGGACTCTTCCATTACAGAACAGGTGGCCACCATCCTTGAAAGTGTTTAGCAGTGATTGCTAACACTCAGAGAGGGGATTCGCGCAGATAGAGTCCGAGAGACAGAGAGCCCAAGAAGAAGAAACGAACGGGCAATGCCAGTTGGCTTAAAAGCCATGAATGTCAGAGACAGAAAGGTTGTTGGAGTTATTGCTAAAACTGAGCATAAGTAGAAAGTGAAGCCAAAGCAGGCAGCACAGAGGTCTGAAGGAGCTCAATTGAGAGCAGCAGCACAAAAAGCAAAAGGCGGAAAGTAAAAGCTAAAGTGCAGAGTAGCCAAAGGAGTCACTTGGAGTTCAAGTGAAAATCCAGAGAGTTGTACATTGCTGAGAGCCAAAGAAGCCAGAGCCAAAGAGCTAGAGCCAGAGCTAGAGCCAAGAGCTAGAGCTAAGAACCAGAGCTAAGAGTGTTAGATGATCCAAAAATACAATTTTATCATAGGTTATAAAATTAGAATAAAATAATTATTAATTTAAGATATTAAATTAAATAATTTATTCAAGAGTTTAATTAATTTAATGGGACTATTTAGGAATTAGCATATTGTGAATTAATATGACTCTCAAATGTGTCGTATCTTATGCTCTATTTTAGGAGAATTAGTTAGCTAGTGCGTTTGAATAGCATTTATTGTAAATGGACACTTGTTATTTAATAAGTGATCCATAATTAGAGGTAGTTAGGACATGGAGCTTATAAATAGCTCATTGCAAGAGTGTTTGGTTGTTCGGGTGTAATCTCTTGCAAATCAATTATGTAATTATTTTTTTCTGATTAATAAAATTATGTGTCTGAGGAGACTTTTGCCATTATTCTAGTATCAGAGCTCCAGTAATGCTGCAGTGGATGTGAAGAGGAGATTTCAGCCCTACAAGTTTGTGCAAAACTCCATTGAATTGCCCAGCAAATAATTGGTATGAAATTTGTCAAAATTTTGTTCAAAAGGGAAGAAATTTTATTGTTTTACTGGTTTTAGATTTTTTAAAATCTGAAAATCATTTTTTAGTATTATCAAAAAACTTTCCTCTATTTTTGGAACTTTTGTTATCTGCTCTGCTTCAATATGATGTTGGCCATGATCACCTTGGCACGAAAGTGCTAGAGATCCCTCATGGTTGTTGTACTCATTTATGATGAATGCGTGCTGAATGGCTCTTGGATTTTTCTGCCATTATAGTCATATTTGAATTTGCATGTCGCTTATCATGCGCGCCCAAAATTCCCCCCTAAATTCCGCGAACCATGTCCATTGGATATGTTGTAGACATAGCAATTATTCCTGCACATGCTCCTGCTCCTAAACGTAGAATTGGTGTTAGCTCTGCATCTTCATTGCCTGTCAGTCGCCTATAATACCAGAGAATTGCAGTTGAAGCCTATTCATAGCTGTAAAATTTTACTGCAGAATTTGGTACTATCCTGGCACAATTTGTAGCATTTCCTTTAAAAAGTCCACAAATTCCTTCAGTATTCCATATATAGTGTAATCCTTGAATTGTACCATTGTATTTGCGGTGGAGAGGATTTTGAACCTGAAGTAGAATTTTAAGTCGCTCTAAAGGGGCTACAGCTGTACGAGACACTCCACCTGCTACACCACCGGAAAAATAGTGATTTACAGATGGTAAGAACAGCATGTCCAGGTGCCTTCACGCCTTCGCTCGCTAACTTTGCTTCCTTGGCTAGATTTACCAACATGGATACAGCGGCTTCTTTGCTTTCTGCATAGAGCGGAGGAATTTGGCAGAATGCGACTACGTTGCTCCCTCCCACTGCATCATCGGAAGCCATTGAAATTGCAAATCATTGTTTCATTTTACATAGATTCGAACGGCAGGCATTGATCTCTCTAAAGCTGTGAAAAGGAAAACCATGAAGGAGCCAACACAAATCGTTCCACTCACAGGTCATTAAATAAATATTTCATATTATTTAATTTTCCCAAATTAAATCTTCACATCATTTCTTATAAATCACTTTTTGGAAAGTAATTTGAAAGTTTTATCAAATTGTTTTGTAAAGGTGTTTATAATGTGATCATAAGGTTAATAAAAGGTATGTAATATATATATTTTTGGGAGTGATAAGTGAGTGGGAGTAAAAAGAGATTTTTTTGAGGAGAAATAAGGTGAGCTTTATAAAAGTATTTTTTAAAGCTTTGTAATAGAGTGACGAGTGAGATTTTTAAAAGTATTTTTTAAAAACCTTGTCATGGAGTAATAAGGGTGATGTTTTGAAATTTTTTGGAGTAATAAGGAGTTTTATTTGTAATTTGTAAATTGGAGAGATAAGGTGTGTTGGGTAATTTGTTTTTAAGAAGTTCTTTGGGATCATCACATTGTAACTCAAAGTAATTTTACTTTGAGGGGGGGTAATTTCTTTTTTACCATATTGTGCAAAAGCACCATTGTAAAAAGTCAAATTTTGAAAGTTGCCTTGTAAAAATTTGAGAAATTGACTAGAGCCAAGTACAAAGCTCAGTCAATTGTCTCCTGTTTTGACGACTATTCGAGGGTCAAGGCCAAGCCCCGATAGATCGTGTTTTTTGCGTGGTGTGTTGTGTTGACTATCTTGTCATTTCTGTTCTGATTCTTGGTGCGACGCTTCAACACCAAAATGTCTAAGTTGATTAATCTGTTTTCTGATTCCGACAAACTAGAAGGCACCGAATCTTATAAAACATGGCATCGACTCATCGAAAGCACACTCATTTATAATGAATTATGGCAGGGAATCTGTGATGGAGATGTTAAGCCGAATAAACCCACAAATGCAGATGCACTGGCAAAATGGGAAATCAAGAATGCTAAAGCCTTAGCTCTTATTAAATCGTCTATGAATGATGAAATGTATGTCCATATAGAAAATGCTATAGATGCATGGTCTGCCTTGAAAATTTTTAAAGACCT
This sequence comes from Pinus taeda, assembly GCA_000404065.3. NCBI lineage: Eukaryota > Viridiplantae > Streptophyta > Pinopsida > Pinales > Pinaceae > Pinus > Pinus taeda. The sequence goes on from APFE030211077.1 coordinate 32,818, forward strand.
CTTTGATACTCAGCCTGAATCAAAGAAGGTCGATCTACAATTAAAATTGTTGCAACAAAAATTAACTGAAGGCGGTGATGTTCTTGAATATCTCTTAAGACTTAAGAATATCAAGCAAGAAATTATTAATGCTAGTTTTCCCGCAATTGATGATAACTTTATGGTCACGATTGTAATTGCTGGGCTTCCTTCTTCCTATACACATTTTTTAGAGACTTTACAAGTAACTGGGAAATTAGAAAAACTAAAGTTTGATGAACTTTGTGAAATGTTAAGTCAACATGATAAAACTTTTGGGAAGAAGAAGAAAGTTGGTGAAGATTTTTTTCTCACAGAGGCCAGCACTAGTAAGTCGTCAGCAGATAGTTCTCGAGGAAGAGGCAGATGGAATCAGAATCAAGCAGCACATAATTGAGGTCGAAGCCAAAGCAGAGGCAACAATTTTAACAGAGGAGGAAGAAATAATTTTCAAGGTAGAGGAAACAACCAAGGAAGAGGCAGTTTTCAAGGACAAG
>APFE030211077.1:46233-62791 GCA_000404065.3 Pinus taeda
AAATTATTACAAAAATAAAGGATGCAGTTTAAATGACCGTCCTCTTTTCAGGAAAATAAAACGAAATTAAAACTAAAATTAAATTATTTCTGTATTTGATCTCTGAAATCACATGTATGCAACATCTATTTAAGGAGAGTTAGGTGGCTAACTTCCGCTTTTAACTGGGCTGAGAAAACATAATCTATAAGAGCAAGCACCATTTTTTCGGTTGCATTTATAATGCACTTAACAATCATCCATTGGCTATGTGGCTTCACCAAGTATGTCCAGTAACAATCCCAGTTTAACTTGCTTAGCCTTTGGATTACTTTGGCCTTTTCTTGAGCTCTTTGTTTCCAATCTGCTTCTAGCTATTGAGAGTTTGGTAAGTACCCTAGAGTGGTCTCTGCGATCAAATTTGCCTTGTGTAAATTTTCATTTACACAATCAATAACTGTGCTGGCCACCGTGGCTACTCCTTCTGCTGCCTGTTCTGCCCCTTTGATTTGCTCGTCCCATTTGTTAAAGAGCATTTCCTTGTGATTTTCATTTATTCTTGGTGCACCTGATCTTTTACCCTCGTCTGTATCTTGCCATGCCAAATATTCAGTCACTCGTTTATCAATCAGATCATAGTCACTCCGCAAGTCTACCACTTGATTAGTGGTTTTATCATTGATTTCACAATAATGACTCCACTGTGATATCTTTTGGCCCAATGCTTCTTGCTGCTGTAGTAATTGCTCGTTCAGGGAAATGGACTCTGTGATGAATTCTTTGAGCTTAGGGTTGTCCTTGTGCATCTCTCTCAAATCCTGTAACTGCTTTCCTTTCTCATCCAAACTTTTCTGATAGCTTATCTGCATCTGTTGGAAGTCTTGTTGCCACTTTTCAAGTTGTTTCTGTGCTTCATTATTGGCATGGGCTTGTTGCAATTGTTGTTGTAGTACTTGTATATGATCTTCCCTTTCCTTTAGCAATTGTTGTACCTCAGATGCTTTGTCAATAGTAGCAGAGGCATATGCTCCTGCAATCTGAGATAGTTTGGTGAGATTTTCAGTAGGATTGCTTGTGGGATCTTTCCACAAGGCGTCCAATTGTTCCATGTTTTGAGAGAGTGTGCTTTCCAATTTCCTTTTCTTTCTCTGTTTTCTTACTACTGCTTTATGCTGTGGGCTATAAAATACATCTAGGGGAGGGATTTCTTCTACTTTTAGTACAAGCTCAGAGGATGGAGAAATAGGAATATGCTCCATATCCGAGACTTCGCTAACTGTTCCTGTGACTACTTCTTTTATTATTTGTACATCGCTGACATTTGTCTTCATGGTTTGTCCTTCAAGATTGATCAAGTCGTTGAAGGTTTCCCATTCTTTGTCTAATTCAGCTGTGACTAGTGGTGCTTGGATGATGAGAGGGGGAGGATTTCTTTTCGGGGAGGCAATAACCTGCTGATGTAGAAGTTCTTTTGACTGGGAAGTATCATTCACTGACCCTTCGTTCTTATCTAGTTCATTTCCGGATCTTTTAGAGTGTTCAGACACTTCTTTTTCGGATTTGGACTTAGATCCTTTGGTACTTGAACTTCCACTGAGGCTAACACTTGGAGTTGGTTCTCTTAAGGGTTTTAGGCATAGCTTTTCTAAAGGAATACTGGCTAGCCTTCTTTCCCTGTATGTTTTGAACCTTTGAAATTCCTCTGGGGGTAGCTACAGTTGGGCTGTGTGCAAAATTTCTTCCAATGTGTTTTTCTGTTAAAATATATCATCAAATAAATCTTTTTCTCCGGAGAACACCTTTATCTTGACTGTTGTTGTAAAATTGTGGGCGACCTCATAAGGGTCAAATGGCCTTGCTGTGAATTTGAATAGCTATAAGCACGTGATATTCTTTACTTCTGCAAAGGCGTGACCTACATCGAATAGCGATAAGGCCCCACAGGCTATAGGAAACTGTGGCCATATAGCCTTCTTTTTGTCTTTTAATTCTTTAGTTAGACCTCCTTCCCCACATGTTTGGTAGGCGATCTCTAAGAGTTTATTAGGGATATATAAAGGTAGGACATGAGGGGGTGCATAACTTCCAAAAACCCTGACATAAGTAAACATTTCTTCCCCGAACCATCTTGCGATAGTGAGGATGTCTACTTCTGCTTCAGGCGAGCATCTAGGAGGGTCTTTATCAACAAAATTCTATACAAGGGCAACATAACTCCATGAAAAATTTGGTAGAAGTATGGAATGAACTAAGAGTCCCATAACTCTTTGTGATAGACATGAATGGGTAGAGGGTCTTGTGTCATCCACTTCCAACCCATAACAGGAAACTTAGAAGCATAACATATTGTGTCCATTATATATGCAGAAAGGTAGAAAGGAGGATAGATCCTCTGAGTTGTAGCTCTTTTGGACTGGTAACTACCAATGGTTGTGGCCAGGTTATCAGACAAAATTTTGGCCCAATCTACAATGGTGGCATTTGTGGTAGCATCCAATAATGGAAGCCACTCGGATGAGAATTTGTTAATATCTGGCATTCCAAATATTCTACAGAGCATGGCAACAGCAAAGCAATATCGAGAGGTAAGGGAACTAGTACTGTACATACCGTGTTTATCTTTCTTCAATGGCTCATCTCTCCTAGACCAATCTTTGGTAGTTTCTGCCAGGTCCGGATTTTCTTTTACAAATTTCTCTGTAAACTGTCTATTGTAGATTGCCTGTGGCTCTGGTAGATGATACATAAGCTTTAAATCCTCCGCAACGAATGAACAAATGAGTCCTTGACCATGAACTTTGAACTGTCTATTTTTTATTTCTGCGGTATCCAATATCCATTTGACCATGTCCGTGTATGGGAGGATTCTTGGCCTTGATCCTATCCGATGTAAAAATGAGCAAGTTAGCTCTGCGAGGGATGCTTCAGAAGAGCTTTGTGAGCCTGCAACAGTTGTAACCTCCATTATTCTGGGATTCTCCTTTTCGAGCATATTATACATGCCTTCCCACATAGCTATTCCCGCATCTCTATTGCAAGCCGTGTCTGTATACAAAGGCGCCATTTTCTCTTCTTCGGAGCTCGGGGCTTTGCTTTTCTTTCCCATTTCAGCCTGTGTATTGTTTTGTATAGTCCTCTTCTCTCCGTGCCTGCAATTCATAAGTGAGGTGAAATTGAATGACAAGGAAGGGTGATGGGAAAGTTTTAAATGCTGCATACATACAAAATATACCACCTTACGTGAAATGTTCTTTGAAGAGCACGCACCCATATTCTATTAATAATTGACAGCTAACTCTTTTATTAGCATTTAAAGCGCATAACCATGCGTCAGCTTATGGAAACTACTTTTCTTGAATAACGAGCTCGAAAGATTTGCGATGGAGCGATTTTGCGATTTGCTACCACAAAATCGCAGAATCGCAACATCGCAAAATCGCAGAATCGCAACATCGCAAAATCACAGAATCACAAAATCGCGAAATCATGATATCGCAATGTCGCAATATCGCAATATTGCAAATCACAGGAATATTATGTATGCCAAATTTTTGTTAACCTGTTCCTTGCGAGATGCGATCTTGCGATCGGCGCCATCGCACATCGTCAGATTTTTTGAAGTGTTTTAAGTTATGTTGAATGCGATGCGATATTTGGTCATTATCGTTATCTCGTGAATATTGGGATTGTGTTTGTGAGGTGGCATCCCGCTATTTTCTTGCGATGTGATTTCCCTTGATAAGATAATTTTTACCTTATCATAAACTTAGATTCTAAGAGTTTCCAAGGGGGCTTCCTAAGCTTATGATGGTAACTTTATTTGCGAAAAAGAAATGTAAACACTACTTTAACTTCTTTGGATTTAATAACTAAGGGTCCCCACTTATTTAGTGTTAGCAATAACATTAAATAAGGAGGGGGGTTGTTGGTGGCCACAACACTACCTTCCCCCCTAAAAGCTTTCTATCTTGTTGAACTTGCATTACTAACTATCGCCTTACTAATGATCTTCTATCTGCCTTGACCAACTATAGGATCTCTACAAACTATTGACCCTTCTTAAACACCTCATTGCTATCAAGCCTACCTTAGCATCCAATCAAGATGAGGGGGATAACTCTTGAACAAGTGCATCCCACATGACAATCAACCCAAAAAGAAGAAAATGGAATCACACCTAGAATCAAAGCCAGAGCCCCTCTACTCATGACCAGAACCAGTCACAAGAGACGACATGGAAAAAAGAAGCCAAAACAAACAAATAACACAACACGCAATACACTCTAAAGCCATCACTCATATTACAACATTGTGTCGTCGAATCAAGGTCAAGATAAGAAGCAAGGTCAAGAATAAGTTACGAGTCTAGCCCACTACTACCCTTGGCAGAAGAAAAGGAAAATAAAGATAGGTAGGAACCACAGAAGAAATAGGAAAGGAAGAAATAAAGGGAAACCCCTAATGGAGAAGGGAGAAGGAGACACCTCCCCTTCTAGAGAAGCAAGAAGTGATAAAAGGAACGAGATTATAGGAAGAATAGGGATAGGGGGTGGGTATGGGGGATGATAACGATACCTTCTGATAATGACCAAGATGGACTATCAATGGAACGAAGGAAATATAGATGGGGTCAAAAACGGAGAGTGGGTGAATGGTTGATCGAGTGGGGAATTGAGTCAAGGCCGAGAAACTTCGTTAGGGATGATGCATCCACTACAGGTGGTGGTTAAAATGATGCCTTTTAGGTATTCCCGTGACTTTTCTCATGAAAACAAGGGAAAACCAAGAAATAAGTAGAAAGACAAACTACGAGAGGCACATGAGTCAGAGTAGGTGTCTAGTTCGAATGCCCATTTAGTGGGAACTCGACGCTTGATCTTATATATGAGATTATTGTTTTCCCCTATCATTTTCAAGCATCAAAACCTAAAGCGAGTGAACACTCCTACCCTTTAGACATCAAATGAAAGTTATTACATGCATGACAAGGTGGATAAAGGCCATCCCCGAAAAATATTTAAATTTCTCTTTTATGTATTTTAACAAACACTTTATATGCAAGCATTTCTTTGAACACTTTGTGTGCTAATTAAATAAAACACTTACAAAAAGGAAATTTATTTAAACATTTTGCATGCCAATAGACATGAAACCCTTACTCAATAAATTCCAAAATCATAACCAAAAATTTATTAAATTTTATCAACGGATTACATGCAAAATATTAATTTCTAGAACACATGAGCATCTCTGGCAAAATAACTCAATCTCCTCTAGATTAATTCAACCTTCATAAGAGCTCGACTCCCAGAGAATGAGCACAACTCTCTCAAAGGAAATTTTGGCCTCAACAAGGAGGAATTCAACCTCAAATAGGAAGAATTCGACCCCAATAAATAAAATCAACCCCCCAACAATTAAACTCGACCTCTTTGCAAGATAACTCGAATTCAGTAAAATAACTTGGTGTCTGCAATAGAATTCAACCTCACAAAATGAATTTGACCCCCAAAAAATAAATTTAGCCCCAACAAATGGAAACTTGGCCCTTTGGAATATTATGGCAATTATAAACTTAGCCCCAGTAAATGGAAAATCAGCCTTCTCAATGGAAACCCGGCCCCAACAATTGGAAAGTCGACCCTCTATAGATGATTCTGCAATTATAATAACCAAAGCTCAGAAAATTAAACATTTTGAAACAAGGGCTTATCCTTTGGAAATTCACTCCAAACCCTTGCAATTTAACAAGTGGAAGATATGAAGTAATCTTCCACAACGAGCCAACTAGGGTAGCACTCTATGTCCACCAAAATTAGTTGAGCCAACTAGGGTGGTAGTCTAAGTCCACCGAAATGAGATGAAGAGTTCCACTTGAAACCCTTACACGAGACTCACTTGAGCCAAATCGATACTCCAAGAAATGATGAATATAATAGAATGATTGAGAAGTGATTCCCTCTCCCTTTTGAAGATTTGCTGGATCTTTCTCCAATGTTTTAGAAGCATCTTATTATTTTTATTTTTAATTGATAAAGTCATCAAGTGAGTTTTTCTTATTTTCTTCAAGTGAATTTTGCCCCTTTTTGGACCTTTTCTCCAATTAAATAATAAAAAATACTTTTCCCCTCTTTTATTTAATAAAGTGTCTTTTATTAATTGATTACAGTCACTTTTAACCCTGGAAAATGCTTAATTCACCACCATGATCATGCCAACCATCCCAAAGCCCCTTTTCATCATCCTACCTTGTATATTTTTTTGTCCCAATTCCAACAGTATATTACACTAAGGTGTTCCTTTAAATAATTAGCCCTAACTAACACATTAAGCGTAAATAATTAAAATATGCCTAATAATGATACTATTTTATGGGGATCATAAAAATGCAACGGAACAAATATCGAACTATGCAGAACTAATATTGATGATGAAATATGTCAAGCGATCCCAATCAGTCCCCATAAACTCCTACAAACCCTCCAAGCCCACCAATGGTGTAACCCTGCTCCCATGACCTAGCTGACACAAGCTCTAGAAATCGCCCCTAACCACATCACAAGGTAATCCAAAAATTTGGGACATTACTGTCCTCCCTCCCCAAAATTGTTTGTCTTCAAGCAATGCCATCACAAGTTTCCACTTCATGGGATGACCCAAATTAAAACTAATATTCGGGTCCCTAAAGTGCTACTGAGCCACTTCATGAAAATATACTTCCCTAAACATAAACGAATTCCTTGATACTAGGGTACCATACCATCCTAATTAATGTGAAGCGTTCCTTGCTCCATTCACTATCCAACAAGGTATAGGTACCAAAGGCCCTCTGCATATCGCCAATAAATAGAGCATCTCATTAATGCAAAAACCTGATTAACTCTTCAAGAAGCTTCCCTACTAGGGAACCAATCCCATGTACCTTAAGAGTAAACTCTTGAAAGTATATTCCAACCCCTACAAGAAAGGATCTAAATTTCATGAGGTAGATCTAAGTGTCCCCCACACCACAAGTGTTATCAACCTCATATGATAGATTTAAGGGTGTACTAAAGGTTGTGTTAGGGCTCACTTCAATCTTCGCTTCCTGGTTTTTAACTACTTTTCCATCTTTAAATCTACAACCTCCTTTTCCTTTGTTGCCTTTGATAATTCCCATGCTCCAATTTGTTCTATCACCTTTGTGAGGTTTTTGTTGTAATCTTCAAATTTTTTTAAAAATTCCACAAACAATTTTTCTTGCTGCAACTGGTCCAGAAGCATTTTCAAATAAACACTTTAGTCTGACAAAAAATCCAACTCAAATACCACTGTAATATCCCTTTGTTAAAATATGTTGCTACACAAATTGCAAAATATTTAAATTTCTCTTTCATGTATTTTAACAAACACTTTGTAGACAAACATTTCTTCCCACACTTTGTGTGCTAATAAAATAAAACGCTTACAAGAGAGAAATTTCTTCAAACATTTCACATGCTAATAAACATGAAACCCTTACACAAATAATTTCCCAAAGCATAGTCAAAATTTTATTAAATTTGATTAAGGGATTACATGCAAAATATTAATTTCTGGAACTTGTGAACATCTCCACCAAAATAACTCAATCTCCTCCAAGATTAGTTCGACCTTCATAAGAACTCGACTCCCATAGAATAAGCACGACTCTCTTAAGGAATTTTGGACTCAACAAGGAAGAATTTGGCCTCAACAAATGAACTTTCCCCTCAACAATTAAACTCGACTGCAAGATAAATCAATTTTGGTGAAATAACTAGACCTTTGCAATAAAATTTGACCCCAGCAATTAAAATCAACTTCTCTGCAAGATAACTTAGCTTTATTAAAATAAAGTCAACCCCTACAATTTTACGACAAATGGAAATACGAGAATTAGAAACTCGCCCCCAACAAATGGAAACTTGCACCTGTTAGAAACTTAGAAACTTGACCCCAATAAATGGAAACTCTACCCCAATAATTGGAAACTCGACCATCTCTAGATGATCCTACAATTACAATAACCAAAGCTTATAAAATTAAACTTTCGACCAATGGTTTCTCCTCTTGAGATTCACTCCAAACTCTTGCAATTTTCACAAGTGGAAGATCTCAAGTAATCTTCCCTAAAGAGCCAACTAGGGTGGCACTCTAAGTCCACCAAAATCAACTGAAGAGTTATGCTTGAAGCCCTTGCACGAGACTTGCTTGAGCCAAACCGATATTCCAAAAAATGATGAATATAATAGAATGATTGAGAAGGGATCCCCTCTCCCTTTTAAATATGCTTGAAGCCCTTGCACGAGACTTGCTTGAGCCAAACCGATATTCCAAAAAATGATGAATATAATAGAATGATTGAGAAGGGATCCCCTCTCCCTTTTAAATATGCTTGAAGCCCTTGCACGAGACTTGCTTGAGCCAAACCGATATTCCAAAAAATGATGAATATAATAGAATGATTGAGAAGGGATCCCCTCTCCCTTTTAAAGATTTGCCGGATCTTTCTCCAACCTTCTAGAAGCACCTTGTGATCGTTATTTTTAATTGATAAAGTAACCAAGTGAGTTTTTCTTATTTTTGTAACTGAGTTTTGTTCTTTTTGGCCTTTTTCTCCAATAAAAGAATAAAAAATAATTTTCCTTTCTTTTATTTAATAAAGCGATTTTTATTAACTAATTATAGTCACTTTTAACCGGGATAAATGCTTAATTCGCCACAATGATCACATTGGTCACCCCAAATCCCCTTTTCATCATCCGGCCTTTTAGATTTTTTCTGTTTCTATTCCAATGAGCTATTACACTAAAATTCCAAATAATTAGCCCCAACTAGCACCTTAAGTGTAAATAATTAAAATATGTCTCATAATAATTTTGTTTTACATGAATCATCAGAATCACTGGAACTAAGATCAAAATGTGCAGAATTGATCCTTATGATGAAATATGGCAAGCGATCTCAGTTGGATCCCATAAAATTCCTATACACACTCTTGGCCTACCTATGGTGTAATCTTGTTCCTTTGACTTGATTGATACATGCTCTAGAAATTTTCCCTAACCACATCACAAGGTAATCCAAAAATTGGGGACATTACACGCATAAGTACAAATAGGGATCCACTGGGTGATGATTAAGATGGAGAATTCGAAGAAGAACAAACAAAGCATAGAAAACATTGCAATCTTTGATAACATCAATAGATAACAATGATTCAACAATTGGTAACAACCTTTGATACCAATGACTTATAAAACAATCACTCTCCAACATTACTAAGATTGACATCAATGCCAACACAACAATACCCACAAATTTTTAAATTAAAATTCTGTATATATTAATTTTTTAATATACAAATGTAAAACAATATATTTCCTAACAAATATAAGGTTGAGAAATTTTATGGCCTTTACTCTTAGTTTGTTTTGGATTAGTTAGTGAAAATCTTTATAGACCTATTTCTTTCATCTTTAAAATAAAATAACATTCCAGAACCAAAAAAAATTATCAACATCACTTTTTAACTTCTTCATTCCCAGTTCCACTCATTGGCCACTTCCCTTGTTATTATAAAACAATTTCATATTTTTCCAATAGGACGTGAATAAACATTACTTTCACATAAAGGTATTTCGTTCCTAGCTTGCACGCACTCTCTTTTCATAAAGAAACATATTCCATCTTGATCTCTTTTGCTATATTATAAGAAGGCATCTATTGCTATTGTCTTTCCTACGATGGTGTTGATGTGACGTGCATTGTAATAACTGATAGCTACGTTGGTATCTTTTTCGATGGCATATGATCAGAATGCCCTAGAATATTTATATGAAACATACAATTAGATACTGGTACAACACAATCACAGAACAGAATCTGATATAACTTTTTAAGCACCGTCTGTTAGCATATTTCTGTAGCGGTATCGTTTTGAATCCCACCATCAATATTATTCACTATATTTCTTCTTGTAAAAAGTCTGGTCATTTTCGGCGAGAAAGAGAAAAATGGTAGTAATGAATGCAGAAGTAGAGTTTAATGCTCCCGCAAGTAAAGCATGAGAAATATTCAAAACCAATGACCTCATCAAGAAAGTGACCCCTAGTTTCCTTTGCCAACGCCGAATGCCGAATATGTCCGAGGCAGTGTTCAAAATTGAACGCGTTGCCTCTCGCAGGTCCTAGAAGTAGGAAGAAAAATTTTCCAGTAAAAATAAATTTAAAATCTGAGTTTTACAAGTTTAAAAAAAATTGAAATAATATTTTAAAATGTCTTAAGAAGGGCCGTCAACCCGTGGATTTTTTTTTTAAATTTCAATTTTATTGAAGTCCGGATTCCTATCCTTGATTTGTCTATGAGTCGCCGAGTCACAAAGTGGTTACCGCTCTCTTTTTTTTCATTAGCCAAGAAAGAGCAGTGTCCCTTATATTTCCCTTTGGATGTCACCTGCAAAATGGGTTTCATTTGATGGTTGCATGTCTTATACATCATAAAACTCCCTGCTACCAAGTTAGTGCTGCTTCAAGAAGACGACATTGTGGTGATCAGAGATTTCCCGGAGTATTAAGAGTAAGTCCCAGATTTTTTTGTCTGCCATGCCTATTCAAAGCGTTTAGATGAGTATGTTTCTCAGCGTTCTGTAGATCATGAACTGCAGATGAAACACCTCTATTTTATGCTTCTTAAAACCAAACTGCAGAATCCTCTGACAACCTCTGATATGGTTGCAATGGCCATAAAAACCAGCGCTGCCATGGATCGAAGCCACCGCTGCTCCTAAACTCATAAATTCATATCTTCTTTTTGGAGCGCTGAAGTTGGAGATGAATGTAGAGATGAGAGATAAGAATGGAAAAAGAGGAAAGCATTGATAAATTCGAGAGGGAAAATGGCCATGATGGACTCCGTCCCTACGATGTTGGCATGGGAATGATGAGAAGGAACTATTAAGGAGGCGGCCTTCGGTTATTGACACAACAACTTTACTTTTCAACTCCTGGCCACTAAACCTTATCCTCCACAGATGGTCATGAGCAAAAGGCTGGAATCAAGAGAATTCTGGGAGGCCATGTTTCACATTTTTGTTTCAAGTTGTGCTTTTTTTTAATTGTAGATACTTAACAAAATTGAAATAGATATAACAAAAATAACTAATTGTAGTTGCAAGTTCCTCCACCAAATTGTAAAAGTTACCATTTGTATATCTTCTCACTAAGCTAAAATAAGTGGCCAGAGTTATATCTATCTTTTTTATTGAGTCCTACCATCTATCAAATGCATTCTTTTTTTGTGTTGATTTTGTAGAAATTGTTGTATTGCCAAGTTTTCTCACCAATTTTTGGCCTTGGCTTTCTTAGCATGTCCATATAATAGATCATAAATACCACTATATCGCAATGACATTGCTTGTACCTGCAGATTATGCCAATTCTTATGAAACTTCCTTATTCTTTAACTTCACTGGAGTACCAATGATGTAAGCAATTCCAAGATAACGATATGATTTACTTTCTGTACACTTAACACCAAGACAATACAACCATCCAAAGCCTTTGGTATGATTTTGAATCTAGCTAACCACGTCTCAAAAAAGTTCTTCACACATGAAGGCAAAATGAATAGAAATTTTTCAGTTGTCTTAGTGTTGCCATTTCTTTAGCAAAATGTGTATTGAATCTTCAAATGCCACATCTATTTTACTCATCATTGGAAAAATACCAAAGGCACTTTTTCAGTCCAATGTAGTGTGTTTGTACCTACAAATCCCATTAACTGTAATTTGATAATCCAACGACAACATTTCCTTTTACTATTTGGATAACATTGTATTTCTTACATATATGTTCTTCACTACTGGTATCAATTTAATAAAAATTTCCCATACCACATCAAATGACTCTTGGCACAATGGCATTTGTACTGTGAAATCATCTTATTGAGGATCTTCTGCCCCATGTTTTTAGAGTTTAATCTTCAACTGTACGTTGAGATGTAAAGTTTTTTTTTCATCTCAAACTAATTATTTTTTGGGTGTTCTTACACCAACCTCTGCTTAATATAATAGTCATTCAAGGAAAAAGACAAAACATATCGTTTGGCGAACATAAATGTTATGATCTGTTTGAAATTCACTTGTGAGTTACAATGCATATAAATTGTATGATGAATATTGGACTTGCAACTGTGTTGGAAGGGGCTAATATTCTTGATAAACTGAGGAATATCTTGCAGCTTGCAACATTGTAAAGACATTGACAACCAATAGTATGTTGTCTTGGAACTACCTTTACCAGAATGTTTCTCTTGGACAAGATAAGACTAATCAAAATTTATTTTTATCTATGAAAAGGGTGGTTTCCCCTTACCTTCCAACAATGGAAATGAGGTTGTGAATGAAATTTCAAAGATTCTTATTTTTAGGTTTTCTAACAAGGAAAAATCCATTGTCTATTATTTTATATTCCTAGAGTTTCCTGACTGCTGGGAATAATTCATCTCGGCTCTGTTCAACGATTTCCTTCTTGGCAGAAGGCTCACCCCTAAAGATCCAGATCCCCTTTTCCAAAGGAAAACATTGATTCCCAATTGGGTTCCTCCTGAACTGAAGGGCCTCTTAAAATAAAGTTTGCTTACCATCTGAGTGCTTTTACCAATTATCCTAAGCTCAACCCCATGTATGATATGTGATGAAACATAGTTCTATGTGAATTTTCTGGGGAGAAGAAGAATGAGTGTACAGGAACCATGTCTTTGCTTACAATTGATAAATAATGATAAAAACTAAGTAGATAAGTGAAGCTACTCTTAATTTCCTTAAACATACTTCTATGTCATGTGAGCTAACTGGTTACTTCCTTAAACATACTTCTATGTCATGTGAGTTAACTGGTTACAGGTCTAACTAATTTGCTTATTGGAAAGAACATGGACTGCTAGATAAACAGAACAAATGCACAATTGCAAGTACGATACACAATAGATCTTATTTGCATTAGTCACATAGGGTAGGGATAAGCAACATAGATGATAGGAGTAAAAGGGAAAACTATATTTAGACACCACCGATTATGTATTTGGTGATTGACCAAGCCAGTTGAGTAGCTATTACCTAACAAAATGATTATTTAATTACAACACTTCTTGTCTCTTAGTACTTATGTGGATCACCTTTCAACAAGGAGGGATCAATGGTCCTTGTATTTGGTGATTGACCAAGCCAGTTGAGTAGCTATTACCTAACAAAATGATTATTTAATTACAACACTTCTTGTCTCTTAGTACTTATGTGGATCACCTTTCAACAAGGAGGGATCAATGGTCCTTGTCTAATTCTACAGATGGAAGTACTATATTGACGTTTGCTTGTTAGTTGGATGATGTAGGAGCATAAGCACGCATGAATATTTTTGGTTAGAATTTGAAAATTGTTTCTCAAATGTACACAATTTCAGGGTTTATTTTATTAGATTAATGTACATTCTTAAACAATATCCAGCTTGAATTAAAAGTAACAAAATATTGAGAAGCCATAATTCCGAACCACGAAAGCTATATTGAAGCTCATCCTAAATGTTTAGTATGGATTATTCAAGATTATGTCAGAATGAGTACATTACAAGTCATATATGATGTTGCTTTACAATTGTATATAACCCCAAATAAGGTTACAAAATGAAAATGGCCTTATTATACATTCAAAGAGACTGTTTTATAGCGCTTGCCAAAGTGTACCATTTATAGTTCTTGAGAAAGTCTCGAATTGCAATTTGGTAGAGCAAGTTCTCAAAATTTGGTCAAGCTGCAACCATACCCGTAATGGCAGAGATGGAAAATTTGAATAATTTTCTCTTAATATAATTTATATCTTCTTGCAATGATTGAATTCTCCTTCAAAGTTATTGGAAGCAATTTTTATGATCCTTGTTTCATGCCAAACGTGCAGTGTGTTCCTATAAATATTATTTGTTGTTCATGTCCATTAATTTGCTAATCAAACAACAAGTGAAGTGTCAACTCAAAAACAAATACTCCAAGATACAAATACTGAATATTTTGGTATTCAAACTTTCATAGCAGGCAAGGGGTAAAACTATTATCATAATATGATCTCTGTTAAAATACCAGCCTAGATCCATCTTAACTCTAGAGTTTTCTGGGCTCTAATGATATTGAGTTTAGTATGAATTGTTGTGGGAATTCATAAAACATTGGAGGTTAATCACTATGTTGAGGTTCTTGTAGTTTTTCTAAAAGATTGGGTTTGGTAATGGATAATATGAGATTGCATGAGATGGAACAAGATTGAAGATTTGCACTAGAATGAGCCTAACTATTATTTGTTTTGCTATAAATCTGAAGGTTCTTATAGGTTTTCCTAGTCATAATAATAAGAGAGTGTAAATGATTGTGAGAATTCATGACCTTTGAGATGTATCAAAGATTTGAAGATTTGCATTTGATTCTAAAGCACTTTCTGATCAAGTCCTAAATCAATTGATTTTTAGGTGGTTATGTGCTATATTGAGGAATATCTATATTGATCCAAACATAGGATTTAATTCATCGGTAGACCACCTCGACAGGATCCCAAATTCACTTTTGCTGCTTATATTCAACAAATTTGGTGATATTAAGACCTTGGGATGATGTTGTGCAATTTCAAAGAGGTTCTCTAGTATAGTCCCCCAATTGCACAATGTGGTAGTTAAGGTGGACTATGTTATATCCAATGAAGAAACCAACCTTAGCATTGTTAGGCCATGGCATTGAAACATGTTTTCGGCCCAAAGAAATCCATGGTTGCAAAGTTTTACCATCATTCTCCGGAGTGAGGTTTTAAAGAATTTCAAGGAAGTGTAAAATCTAGGGATTGAATTGCCTGGTGGGGAACTCAGAATTGATCAATCAACACACCCTTCGATTTTTCAAAACTTTCACCAGAAATGGGAAGACTCTTGGTGTCCTGCTATGATCTTGGCTCAAGGAGTAGACTCCCCTTATCCTTGAATATAAGATTTCATATATTTGGCTTGCTGCTGGAAATACTCTTGGTGTTATAGTGGCAGCCACGAGGGTTGATTCAGGGTCTCTCTTAGATTAGTCCAAAAAATTACAGATTTACCATGTGTTAAAAAAAAGGGAAAATAATTCACTATTGTCAATTGAATTGAAAGGGCGATTAGAATATACGCCTTTTTAAATGAAATTAAAATCTACCCTTCAAATTTGATCATTGCTCCCAAATAGTAAAATCTTTATGAGAAATATTGAAAACCAATGAACTCATTAAAAAAAAGTAAACCCTAGAAAGTGAACCCTAGTTTCCTTACCATTGCGGAATATGTAGTAAAGTTTAGTTTAGTGTTTTTTTTTGTTTTCTCCATCATCGCTGTTTTTGTTTGCGTTTTGAACTCCTGGAATAGCTTTCTGCTAATATTTACGCGCAAGTAATATTACTTGCCCGCAGCTATTTGTGTTCTTGAAATCCTGGAATTGCTTCCTCCTAATATTTACGCGCACGTAATACCCTTTTATTTTTTAATCTAGTCGTATATTATTGTCCCATCAAATTGAAGCCTGAGCAATGATTTGTGAAAATACAAAGCAGAGAGGAGCAACCAGATCGTGGCGTATGGCATACGAAATACAAAGTGGCGGAAGGAGAGCTGAAGAAGATGTATGACCCATACACTGTTACTTTCACTTTCAGGGGCGTTGAGAAGAACAACAAATACAGCAGAATATGAGCCCCTCTATCTCAACGTTGCACCCACTGAGAAGGCCAAGCCAAGGATGTTGCGCTTCTCTTCATCAAAGCCATTGAGGATTTCTACGTCTCTTCCAATTTCGTAGCCACATGTTAATTGAGTCTATGAAATAATCTCAACCACGTATTTAAATTCCATGTTTTTGAAAACTTCACAAATGAATTTTATGATAACTTTATTTATCAAATGTTTTTGTTCATAGTAATCAAATATAGAATTAACCATTTAAAATGTAAATAAAACCACAATTATACTTTGGTTTTTTTTTATATAGGTATTTTTGGATAGGTTTTTTATTATTATATAGTTGGGCTTTATTTATTTATTTTTCAGATTTCTTAGGATGAGATTTCCAATGATTAATAATGATTAAGTAAATAGTAGAATATAAAGTTTTTATGAAATTTTATTAACAATTATTCATATTTTTAACTTAGTTTCTGGTGTAAATTTTAATTTGTATAAAAATTTTTTTTGTGATAAAATATTCATATTTTTTTTAAATTTAGATTCTATGATTCTATAATTTAATATGAAAATATTTTTTTAAGTGATAATCACATAAAAGAAAATATCTCTTTCAAACCAACTAGTGTGATTCATTTTTAGGACAAGATTACTAGTTAATATAAATCAAGGGTTAAAATAGACCAAATTAATTATGCTCTTTTAATGATGATAATAATGATGATGATGGTTGACATCCACTGAAACCAAACATTGGTCTATCGCACCTAAAGAAACAAATTATTTATTTTGATTTAAGATTTTATTCCTATGCTCAAAAAGCTTGGAGAGAAGCC